>BGNK01001058.1:0-5000 GCA_003297005.1 Symbiodinium sp. clade A Y106
CCCACACACCCACACACCCACACACCCACACACCCACACACCCACACACCCACACACCCACACACCCACACACCCACATACAAACCCCAAACCCTAAACCCTAAACAGCGACCCTTGCAGTAACAGTTACGTAACGGAACCCCTAAACCCAAAATACCCAGACCCTGAACCAGGTAGCCAGCGGGCTTTTCAGAGGTGGAGGCGTGCACCTCTTGGGCGTGCAACTGCTCTTGGTCCTGTCCGTGGTTGGGTGGTCCCTGGTGACAGTGATCCTGGGCTGGTTCGGGTTGAGGGTTCGTGTTTTTACGGATTTTTGTTTATTCGTGGGGTGTGGGAACCTTATGAGGAAGCTTCAGGACAGAGCTGTTTTTTCGGTTTCAGAGATTTCCACGTGTTTTTTTCTTTTTCTCGGATTTGGAGCCCGGCGAGATTCCTAGGATTTATGGTTTCGGGCCCAGGAAGTGAGAAGAGAATAGAAACGGGTGGAAGTTCGAAGTATGTCTGGGCTTAGGGACTTAAGGGTTCAGGGGTTGGTTTGGGGTTTCGGGTTGAGGATTTAGGGTTTTGGCGCTCGGATTTAGAGTTTAGGGTTTACCTGGATGTGACATAGACTGACATAGAGGAGCTTGCGAAACTCAAGCATCCGCAAAGAACGTCTCATCTGAAAATTCCGGGTACACCTTAAACCGAAAGCCTGAACCGGGACTCCCCCACTCCCCAACTCGCCTAAGATGGGGGCTCGGAATACTTGGCAATAGTATCCCTTGGTGCCCCAGTGTAGTTCTGATATAGTGTTATGTTATACACCCCAAACTCATTCCCATTCTACCTGTCAAGGCCCCCGCTTGAAATTACCCGATGTCAACTCGGGAATATCAGAAAATGCGCGACCCTAAAAAAGACTCCGACATGGGAAATTTTGGGATCCGCAATGTACGACACCTGAAAAAGCTTGGCTAATGTCTGACAGCCTCCATAAAGTGCCAGAGACTTTTGTTAGAATCCTGTAAGCCCTAAATTAAACCCTGTAAAACCCTCTAGAATCTAGAACCGTGATGAAACCCTACAAAGCTCTTGGAAACCCTATAACACCTTTATGGAACCCAGCACAAACCCCCCTAAACCCCTAAACCGAATTCCGAGCTTAGGATGCCCTTCTTCTATGTGGTTGGCTGTATCTTCAGCAGGGACTGGCGCAACCCTCGAAGAGGCCTAGGGTTCCGGTTCCTTTAGGGGATCTATAAGGGTTACTACACGGTTAGTGTAGGGTTTTATGGTTGAGGGTGTAGGGCTAGGGTTTAGGGTTCAGGGCTCAGGCTTTAGGGTTCATAGAATTCAAGGAGGGTTTGGGGTTAAGAAGAGGTTTGCGCGTCCACCCCGCCGACGAGCTCAGTGGCTTGGACAGCGTGTACCACGGGTGCCCGGCCAAGAAAAAGAAGAAGAAGGCAGATACATTTAAACTCTGACCCGAGCCGCCCCAACCCTAAACAGCCAACTCCCAAACCGCTTAAGCTCTAAACCCGAAAACCTAAGTCCGGAAGCCCTAAACCCCCTAAACTAAACCCTGTGTCCGAAGCCCTGGTAGAACACTTATAGTAGCCCTGAAAGCATCCCAACAGATTGCCCTAAAGTAGGCAGATGCGTTGCCTGGAGGGCAGGAGGCAACTGCCGCAGAGGCAATCGAGGACGGAACCTTGAAATTGGGATCATACATGTTCGGGGCCTGATGAGTTAGGACCGCATTCTGGGGGAGGCCGGTAAGGGTTCTGCAGGATACAATAGGGTATGTTGTATATTAGCTGAATTATAGGGGTCAGAAGACTTAGTAATATTTATCTGCTTGAGGTCCTCACATCGAAAATATGCCTCCCCCAAACTTTACTTATCATACCATGTCCCTTATGCTAGCCATTATACTCTTGTTCCCATTAAGGTATAGGTGCTCCACAAATGGGAGTTTCCGAAAATAGGGAACCCTACTATACTACCCTAAACAGTAGGATCCCTATTATAAGGACCCCAAATTCAGGTACCCCCCCCCCTAATTTTCGGATACTGCCAAATCGTTTCAGGGCTCCTGTTAGTCTGCAAGGAGGACGAAGACAGCGACCTCGAGCTTCCTGCGTTATGTGCAGAGCTTTGAGAGTCTCAGAGACTCTTGGAAGACACACCTAGGTAGGCCTTTGGGAGGATTTACACTTCCCCCATGTTTTGCTTAAGAGGGTCGTATTCACGAGTATTTTTTGGAAGCTTTACAGGGCCAGCCTAGACAAATTTTTTGTAAGAAAGCTGTTTTCCCGTCATGCCAAAGGCGTGGCAGTTTTAGGCTTCTCTTGGCCATGCTCTGGCCTGTCCATCGCGTGCGAAATCTGCAGCCGTCGTAGCCGGCAAAGGAATCCGAACCTTTGCAGTGGACGTCTGCCTAGCAGTCTGCCAGCCTGCCCTTATATTGGGCTAGAAAGGGGTTGGAATAAACAGTTATACTATCCCCTCAGTCCTTGTGTATTTCTTCTCGAATTGATTAGAATACGCCCCAAACATTCTAATCATGAAAGCCCCTGTTCTGTCCATCTTTCGACCGTACTGTCTTGCAGAGGATCTGTCTGTCTTTTGCGGAGCGAGTCGCGTCGTGCTCTTGCCCTGCGTTTTTTTGACGATGCCATTGATATTCTGGGCTCCTCACAATAATTTCTATACATTTGCTTCCAGGTCCGGCCCCTGGTACAGCCTAACGCATGTGTTTCATGTTCTTTGTTCTTGCATTTTCGCAAGCCACAGGCAGCGGTAGGAAACTCGGATTCTCCTTCGCTTGCTGCGGAGGCCGGAGAAGCGCGACCAGACTTTGCCAGTACATCACTCCGGCTCCTGCCTGCTCCTACTCCTTCAGCAACAACAACCACAAGGTCCACAACTAATTATTACAGCTACAACAAGTACTCCTCCTCCTCCTCCTCTTCGTCTTCCTTCCCTTGGTGATGGGAGGTTCTCGATGTCTTGCTGCAGGCGTTCTGCTTTGGGCTTCGTGTTTTTGGTTTTGGGGCCCTCCCAGCTTTCCCCGCGGACGGCGAGAATCGCAGACCATTCGCATTTAGGCTCAAGATAGCCCATGTGCGGAACCAGCTTAGCGACAGTTCCGCAATACAGATCTATATGAAGCTCTGGGTGGATGACTGGTTGATGTAAACTTGCATGATTCTGAAAGTTTGAGCCTGTATTTCCTCGGCTATTGGGGAAGTGTGTGGGTTTTCGGCTTTCCGCAGCTCAGACGGTCGAACCCCTGCGTTCGCCCTAACTTTTTAGCAGCCACCCCCCCTAGTCTGATCCCTTGCCTTCACGGGCTGCTAATTGGCCCTGCGGTCGGTGCTGCCTTTGCTCCGCATATGGCAAGCTCGGAAGTCCTTGGTGAAGTGAATGCCGCTCATGCTGACGATGCGACCTGGGTCCTGACGAGCAGCTTTGTGATACTAACCATGCAGAGTGGTTTTGCGATGTTGGAGATGGGCTCATCAGGCAAAGGCCACGAAGTGAACATTCTTGTCAAGAACGTCTACGACGTGGTGTGTGGTGCTCTGGCGTACTACTTGTTGGGATACGGCATCTCCTATGGATCACCATCGAATGCGTTCACTGGGCTTGGGGACTATCTAATGGACGTTTCGGCAACGGACCCCATCAGTTCGGGGCTTGTGTTCAGTAACTTCATTTTTCAGTTCAGTTTTGCTGCCACCTCCACAACCATTGTCAGCGGCTGCCTCGCTATGCGCTGTCGTTTCATCTTGTACTGTTTGTACTCCTTCTATGCTGTACTTGTGTATTCATTTGTGGCACACTGGGTGTGGTCAGCCAATGGCTGGCTGGCACAGTTGGGAGTGCATGACTTTGCTGGCAGTGGCCCTGTGCATCTGGTGGGTGCAGTGAACGGGTTGATAGGGATTCTGGTCTTGGGGCCACGCCACGGCCGTTTCGATGGCACCCGCCCACCAGAAGACTTCAGACCCTCATCTTCTAGCAGCCTCTTGATTGGCCTCTTCATGCTGTGGTGGGGCTGGATTGGCTTCAACTGCGGCAGCTCCTTCGGAATCACCCAGTTCAAGTGGATTGTCGCCACCCGTGCGGGTGTGACGACGATCAATGCGACTGCTGGTGGCGGAATCGCTGCCCTACTGTACACCAAAGCCAAGTCGAGGGGAAGGCAATTGGGGTATCCTAGTGTTGCTGTCTCGTCGGCATGCAGTGTTGGAGACTTCTGTGTTTTGGCAGATGTTTTTCAGGTTCATCATCGCGGACGAAATCGCCAACGGCATTTTGGGGTCCCTCGTGGCAATCACTGCCACCTGCGCCTGTGTGCACCCTCCAGAAGCACCCTTAATTGGTGCTGTGGGTGGTATTCTCGCTTTGCTGACGAACGATTGGACACTTGACCGCGTGTTGTAGCTGGTTTGCATCTGCACATTAAGTTGTGGTGCATACAGAAGTTCCACTCATTCTACGAAGTGTTCTTTCCCAGATTACGAGCCGTAAGCCCCTAAGCCTTAAGCATCCCGAAACCCACCGCCAGCCGCGCGAGCCGCAGGGCCTTTACCGGCGATGTGACAGTATGCAGCTTGCAGCTATTGCAGCTGTTGTAATCGCAATCTGAAGTGAAGGGTGTGCCAAGCGACGTTAGCTACAATGTATCGGTATATACGCCCCATAGTGCAATGGAGCGCAAGGACAGTTCGGGACCGCGACTGAACACCAGATGATGGATACGCACCTGTGTAGACCGTGCAAGTAAAGACTAAGAGTTTCTTGATGAGGCAACAGCTTCCGCTCTTTCCTAGCCTAGGCGACTAACAACCTAGGCGACCAACAACCAGATGGTGTTGCTGAGTGAGTGTCAGGATCCCCCACGTACCAAGCTTTGGGGTCATACGGTTCCATGCCGGACATCAGCAGAAGTGTCTTTTTGCCCAATGGCTCCAGTAGCAGCTAGCAGAAGTTATCGAGCTGGGAAGCCT
>BGNK01001058.1:10000-38258 GCA_003297005.1 Symbiodinium sp. clade A Y106
GAGGGTTTAGGGTTTAGGTTTAGGGTTTAAGGGTTTAAGGGTTTTGGGGCTGGGAGTTAAGGGTCTAGGGCCTGGGTTCAGTGCCTGCGGGCTCTAGGCAGAAAGTGAAGGCATGCATGCATGAACAGCAAATTGAACAAGGCGACTAGATGAATGGAGTTGAACGGATCCGTGAATGAAAGGAGCGAGTGGCAAATGTCGTCAAACTTGCACGTATCAGTAACACTAGTCGCAGTAGCAGTAGCAGTAGCGGTAGCGGTAACTGTAGCAGTAGTAGTAGCAGCAGTGGTAGTAGTAGTAGTAGTAGCAGTAGTAGCAGTAGCAGTAGTAGTAGTAGTAGTAGTCATCTTCGTCGTAGCTCCGTAGTAGTCGTAGGAGCAGGAGGATAAGGAGCAGGAGTAGGAGCAGTAGTACGAGTAGGAGTAGGAGTCGGAGTGGGAGTGGGAGCCGGAGTACTCGCGGAAACAGGGGTAGCAGTAGGAGCAGTGGGATTAGTGGGAGTAGCAGGAATAGGAGGAGCAGCAGGATCAGCAGGAGTAGTAGGACTAGGAATAGTAGGATAGTAGGAGAGAAGGAGGAGTGGCAGGAGTAGTAGGAGTGTAGTAGGAGTAGTGAGTAGTAGGAGTAGTAGGAGTAGTGGGAGTAGTGGGAGTAGTAGGACTAGTAGGAATAGTTGGAGTCGTAAGAGTAGTAGGAGTAACAGGAGTAGTAGGAGTACAAGCAGGAGTAGTAGGAGCCGTAGTAGGTGTAGCAGGCGTAGCAGGAATAGTAGGCGTAGTAGGAGAAGTACCGGGGTAGTAGGAGTCGTAGTTGTCGTAGATAGAGTAGTAGTAGCAGGAGTAGTAGGTGGAGGAAGAGGAGGAGGAGGAGTGGTAGTAGTAACGACCAGTAGTACTAGCTGAAATTCAACATCGTGTTTGCAAGTGCAAAACATGCTCAAGATTCAAACTGACCAACGCCTGGTGTATGCCAGGACGGGCGCCGCGGCCGCAACCTCCGGGGAAGTGGACTCAAACGATTGGGCCTGGGACTGAGCCTTTACTGTGGCTTGAAGTTGATTTGTCTTTCCCTCATAGTCCCGCCACAGTCATAGCATAATGGCATATATAGTGTACGTAACCGCTATAGCAACGACGTTTATCAATACGGAAACGAAATGATTGACAAATCTTGTTGTCACGCTAGCTCGCTCTTCTTAAGTTGCGAGAGTTTATGTTTCAATTCTTGCTGTCATTACTAGCCTTGTGTTTTTTGGCTTTGCTGGTGCTAATGCCGCTACGGGCACCATTGGTGAGGCATATTCGATGGGTGCGACTTTCCTGTCTACACTACTCTTGGCAGTCTCACCACTCATGCACGGTTGCTAGATTACTTTGGTTCATGTATATGCTCTCAGTATTGTAATTATCCTCACAACTTTTGTCATGATCACTACCACTACTACCACCACTACTACTACTACGACGACGATGACGACAACGACTGTCATAATCTTTGCTTTACGCTTCCAGTGTGGGTGTTGGTGCAGATGCTGTGCAAAGAAGCAGTGCAAGGCATCAACGTCGTGCTTTCGTACAGCATCTCAGAAGCTCATCTGGAGACGCAGGGAATGGGAGGTCTGAGGTCAGCAGCAGGGACGCCGAGAGATTGAAACCTGCATCACCCGAAACACCAGGAAATATTGTCCCTAAACCCTAAACCGTGAACCCTACATGCAACCCTAGGGAAGATGTGGCCATCCCGATGTCCAAGCCTAACCCCTTTACCCGAAACCCGGACGAAGGCCAAAGACATTGTGTCGGCCAAGTCCGGTGAGCTGAACCGAGAGGACAGGTAATATGGGGGCCTCAATTTGCCTAAATAATTACCGATGCCATATTGGGGTTCTTTATTATGATCAGAGTGCAAGTCACCCCAAAATCCTATATTACTTGTTAAGGTCCCTATAGTATGGGGTGGAGAGTTCTTGTTTAGGCGACTATAAGGGTTACTACAAGGGTTACTAAGCAGTCATGAAGAGAAGGGTTACTACAAGGGCTATTGCAATGACAAGGGCTCATGGGGTTTAGGGGTCGAGGTCTAGCATCACGAGAGTGTGGGGCTTGTGTTTGAGGGCTTAGGTTTAGGGCTGAGCCCTTGCATATCCTCAGTAGTAGAGTAGGTAACCCTTAACCTTTTTGGGGTACTATAATTGTAATACTATAATCCCTGTATAACCCCTAGAAAATCCCGACGTAGGCATCCTTGCATGATCAGTTTTTGGAGGCGTGTCAGGCCCTTCAGCTTCAGGCATGGCCTTGCGGGGAGGTGCAGGAATCTTGGGACCAGTGTCAAGGACGTCAGAGTGTACGGCTTAGGCTTAGGGGTTTAGGGATTCGGGTCTGCGTTTTTGGGTAACCTTTCCCCATGGTCGTCATGATTTTCGAGATGTTTCTTCTTATGGCTGTTTTCCTGTCCCCAGCCAGTCACGTTATCGTCTAGCATTATTGCTTTCTTCGCCCTAGTCGGAGTCGTCGTGGTCGCTGTGCTGTTGGGCGTAGTGACTGCAGGAGCGGATTCGTGCGGAGCGAGCGGCATACCACGCACCTCGGCCCTAGGGCTGTTCTTTCGGATTCGCGGTTGGGGCTGCGCGTACTCTCACTGTGGAGGTTGGTCCATGTCTAGCATAAGTATTACGGGCATCCCTGAACACGCCTGGAAGCTTCCTGGCGTGGTTACTGTGTTGAAATCTCCGACCCGTGCACATGAACACCACTAGCATCCCGATAGAGTCGGAACTATCACGTTTCGTCGCATTGACTCGTCTACACTTGACTATCTGATGTATGGCTCTCTTGCGGACTTCCTACAGCCCTGTCCGATGTCAAAGTGGTTTCGGAAGGAAGACTTGCAAGAGAAGCGGTCAGCTGCAACAGGGGGTGTAATAGCCCAGGCACCAAACCTGCCATGTCATCTTCCTTGAGGGCTCATAGCAGCTGCAGTACACTGTATTCTAAACCGTCTGCCGATCATGTCACACTTCCAGTACTGAAGTCACAAACTGCGAAGCGGAAGGCACGAACCCCAAGCCAAAACCCTGAGCCCGACATTGTCACACCCGTGCCGATATCCTAATTCCCGGGCCTTCATTCCCTAAACCCGAAAGCTTGAAACCCTACCCAAAACCTTGAACCCTGAACCCGGAACCCTAAACCCGAAACCCCAAAACGAAAACCCGAAACCCTAAATTTGAACCCCAAAACCTAAACCCGAAACCCTAAATCCGAAACCCGAACCCACAAACTCCAAACCCGAAACCCTAAACCCGAAACCCGAAGCCCTAAACCCTTACAAGTGCAAGGCCCGCCGCAGTGCCGCTGCTGCATCTGCAGCTGCACGAGCAGCCGAAGAGGTTCTAAGTGGCTCGGCTCTGCTGGGAGGTTCATGGGTAGCTATGAGTAGGGTTCCTTTCAGATCTATAGGGTTTAGGGTTTAGGGTAGGGTTATAGGGTTCATGGGTAATTAAAAGTGGGAGTTGTAAGTCCCCTAGTACGGGTTGTAAATACAGTTACCCTACTTATAACCACACTTATAACCACCCATGAAGTTCCAAGTGCTCAGGGTGCGGGCGATAAAGAGCCTTGAGCATGATGAACTGTTAAGTTCAATCTAAGGGTTGTATAATTCTATACGGGCTACTATCAAGGGTTCTGCAGGTTCCATTAAGAGATCTATCAGTTATAAGGGCCAATATCAGGGTTGTTACAAGGGTTTCGTGTAGAGGCCTTAACAGTTCGAATGGGGTTTTGGGGTGCATTCAGCGACACATATATATATATGTATACTGTAAAGCACTTAGGAATTGTTTTAGAGTTTAGGTTTAGGGTTTTTCGGGGTTGCGGGATTTAGGGGTTCGTGCTGTTTGCCCGGTCTCGCTCCCTTCTGCGTGTGGTGCGAAGTCTTTTGGCTGAGCATGCAAGGCTTACGCGAATCCGCAATTACCTGACCTTTAACTAGACCCTGGTTTCTGAATGACTCGCTGAAAGGCGGCTTCCGTGAGCCCTAAACTCGGCTTTCCCACAGGGTCTTGAGTCGAACGATATACTTGTATACGGACTTTTACTTATCGCCGGATGCTTTACATTCACAACTCAGTTATCGTCATGCGATAGAAGGCTTTTTGGCGTACTAGTGCTCGGGCTTAGGGTGTAAGGCTGCGAAACTTAGGGGATCAAGCGACTCGACCCGAAACCCTACCCTCAACAAAGGGGAGGCTGTGCAGCTCACATTTTCCCCGTGAGGTCTCTCACAGCGCAGTGCCCAGCGCCCGAAGGTCCGGCACAGCCGCTCGATCAGGCTTACTAAGAGCAAAGGTTCAGGGTTTGAGATTTACACTGCTGTTTGCTTTCAACATTGTCCTCCAGGCTTAGTCAAGGGCCTGAACCTTCGAATGCTTCTTTTATTCCTTCTCATGGAACTCAGAGCCTGAAGGGGCACGGCCGGTTGGTCATTTTTGGCTTTCACTGCGGGCTTTAGAGTCTACGGTTCAGGGTTCAGGAATTTTCGGGTTCATCAGCAGGGAACTTACTCAGTAGAGTTGCAATTAGGATAACCCCAGTCAGGGTACGCATATCCAAATTCAGTCCCGTCATCCCGCATGTACTGCTGCCTTTCAGGCCTCATGGCAAAGGCTTGCGGGTTCAGGGCTGAGGGTTCGGTGGCTTGCTGCGTATTAGGGCTCTAGGGTTTTTAGTGTTCTTGCGGTTTAGGATTTGGCTTCAGCGTTTTTATTTACTGCCTAATCTCTGCCCTGTAGAGACCTAGCCAGAGCGCTGGTCACGTCCGCACAGTCCTGTCAGGCCAATTCAGAGATCTATACTTAACTTACAGTCGGCCTCATGCTCCTCATCGGCAGCATCTGTTTTTTCGTCATCACCATCGTCATCGCCGTCCCCATCCTTACCCGTATCCAATCCCCACATCACCATCACCACCACAACAACGGCCACGACCACCGACCACTACCATCACCACGACCACCACCACCATCACCACCATCACCTGACCACCATCACTTCACCATCGTTAACGCCGTAGTCAGAGTGCCTTGCCACCTCGAGCCTTCCCAGGTTTCGGCGATGGAGTGGTTTTGGGGTGTAGGGGTATGCTGAATATAGGAACTGGGCGAGCAAACGAGCGCCTGGCTCATGGGAAAACATTGTAGCCCTCAAACCCCAGTCTAGATATCCAAATGCGCCCAGCATGCCCAAACTCAAACTTCATGCGCCTGTCTCCGGTGATCTCAAGGCAGCCAGGAAGCCCTCTTGGTTTTCTTTACAGGGCGAATCAAGCATGTGTGGGTTTGTTGCTCTGTTGGGCACGTCTTCTTATTTTTGTAAGCTGCGGGATAAGGATCTCGAGTTTAAGTTTCCGTACTACGGTTTAGGAGTTTGGGTTTAGGGCCCATGCCAGCTGAACCCAACCATATGCTCGTACAGATTTTGAGAGCACTTGTCACAGACACCGCCTCGGCATCATGACACCACTACACTAAAGTCTTTAATGTAGACTCCCTGTGCACCGCATGGCAGACTCCGAACAGTTCGCGGAAGTGAACGCCGACCACGCTGATGACGCAACGTGGGTTCTCACGAGTAGCTTCGTGATTCTGACGATGCAAAGTGGCTTTGCAATGCTAGAGATGGGATCATCTTCAAAAGGCCATGAAGTGAACATCATGCTCAAGAACGTCTACGACGTGGTTTTTGGCGGCCTAGCATATTATTTGCTGGGTTTCGGCATTTCTAGCGGAGTGCCCTCAAACTCTTTCATGGGACTGGGGGACTTCTTCCTGGACGTGCCAAACGCCGACGAGATATCCTCGGGGCTCAGGTTCAGCAGCTTCTTGTTCAAATTTAGCTTTGCTGCGACTTCCACAACCATCGTGAGTGGATGCCTCGCCATGCGCTGTAAATTCACAGTATACTGCTTGTATGCCTTCTACGCCGTGCTGATTTATTCCTTCGTGGCGCACTGGGTGTGGGCCGCCGATGGTTGGCTGGCACAGCTGGGAGTGCATGATTTTGCTGGAGGTGGCCCTGTGCATCTGCTTGGAGCAGCGAACGGCCTGGTAGCAATCTTGCTAGTTGGACCACGCCACGGTCGTTTCGATGGCATCCGTCCCCCTGAAGACTTCCGGGTCTCTTCCCCCACTAGTATCTTGATTGGTCTCTTTATGCTCTGGTGGGGCTGGATTGGCTTCAACTGCGGCAGCACCTTCGGAATTACCAAGTTCAAGTGGATCGTGGCGACCCGGTCAGGCGTCGCGACCATCAACGCCACCTTTGGTGGTGGATTCGGTGCACTCTTCTACACCAAAGCTAAGTCCAAGGGGAGGCAGGGTTTTGACCTAAAACACCAGGCTTCCCTTCCGATTTGATCTCAGAACGGGGGTTCATGACTACACAACTTCACACAAACAGAAGTTTTGTCCGTTCACAGGCTGGTCCTGGCGGATCATGTTGCCAGGTCTCCCAGTACCCTTTTGCCCTGGTGCTCCTTCCTGAAAGAGAGTCGTAGGAAGCAGGGCACCTTCGTTCTTCCCTAACCCATGAAGCCTAAATCCTAAACCCCCAACGATAAGCCCTAAAATCCTATAGCACCCCTAAGTACCCCTGGTATTCCTAGGTTTCTGGGGAACCCAGGTTGTGAACGGTATCCTGGGATCCCTCGTTGCAATTACGGCCACCTGCGCCTGCGTCCACCCGCCGGCGGCGCTCATCATCGGGCTAGTGGGTGCCATCGTTGCCCTTCTGGTGAACGACTGGATACCTGGCGAAAATGTTGTGATTTAGAGTCAGAGGTCGGGATATTTAGAATACTATCCCCCTGTAGCCTGTAGCCTTGAATGGTATCTTTGTAGGATAATATACCCCAAAACCTATTGAAAATAAGGCTCCGTTATTAAGCTGAAGGCATTCGGAACCAGGCTTTTGCCCAAATCTTAGATTCATCAACAGAACCCCACCCTTAATTAACCCCAAACCCTGAGCCCCAAACCCAAAGCCCAAAACCCTGAACCCTTGAGGGAAGCCTGGAAGGAACTCTCCCAGGGCTTCGGGCTCGGGGCTGATGAAGGAAGCCCTGTAGTGTGGGGTGCAGGGGCTTAGGGTTTAGGGTTTAGGGTTAGGGTTTAGGGCGGATCAGGGTTTTAGGTGGCAATTGCTGCAGTACTTCAGCTCTACGCGTGCCAAGATTCAGGATAGCACTTTGCAAGATCGACGATCCGGTGGGCGCGATTGGTGTGCACGGTGCTGCTGCAGTGTGGGGCATCCTGGCGGTAGGCCAGGCCTCAGTGAAACCCGTTTCGGGGTGCGGGGTTCAACTCGTTGACTTTCGTGGTAGTCGCCAACACAAAATCTTTCTCCTCAACCCGAAATATACCGTAAGCCCTACAGCCGCAAGAATGATGATGATCTATTTCCTTGTGGCTTCGACACAGCCCAGAGGGCCCAATTATCCGAACATCCGTTGGCCTTGGCAGAAAAGCCAATCCGGAACCCATCCCAGAATGCATTGAGCCATCTGCCATGTCATTCAGGGAGCTGAAAGCAACAGAGTCAGGACCACTGATGCTGTGATTTCTGCACATAGAGCAACTTCAGCAGCAACGACGTGGACAAGTCATCAGCACAACCAGCCGGAGATTGATCAATGAGAGCAAACAGGGCGAGACTGGGTTTTCTCTTGTCTTCTAGTGGAGAACAACACAAGGAAAAGAGGCTGCACAGGGGACGTCGGGAATTGGCTTTGCTTGTCCTTGTCTGCTTCTTCCTCATAGACACGAACCAAGGACGCATGCGCGCTCTCACACACACACAACCACACACAACCACACACACAACCACACACACGACCACACACACCACCACACACACAGCCACACGCACAGCCACACACACAGCCACACACACACACACACCCACACACCACCCACACACCACCCACACACCACCCACACACACCCACACCCACACACACCCACACCCACACACACCCACCCACACACACACACACACACCCACCCACACACACACACACATACACACACACACACACACGAAGCAACCAACGGTAAATGCAGGGTTCCTCGGATGTCTACCATACTTTATGTGCCTGAGGCGCCGTATGAGCCTCAACCCTAAAGCCTCAACATCACAAAAGCCTTTAGCTTCAAGCTGGCCCTAAGGTTTGGGGTTTAGGGTCTACGGTCCGGGTTTAGAGTCTGGGGTTCAGGATCTAGGCTATAGGATCTAAGGTTCAGGGTTTAGGGGGCCTCAACCCGAAGACGTCGAGGCTTGTTTGCTGATGGACAGTTGGCTGGCATTCAGGCCGGAGTCGCCTCCAAGTTTGGGGCTCCTTTAAGGGTTCTATAAGGGTACTAGTCCCAGAAGTGTTCTGTAAGGGTGCTATATGGGTTTGGAGTGTAAGGTTCCTCATTTTTTCATCATAGTGCAAGATAGTGCCGCAACCCTATTCTACTGATTCGGGTCCCTTTGTGTGAGTCTAGGGTTTTAGGCTTCTAAGGTTTGGCCAGCAGAGGCTTTCGGTTCAGGATTTGGCGTTTAGGTTCTGGAACAGTCTATAGATGCACATGTATACATATACACATTTCAGAAATATGCTGGAGAGTGTGTTTTTGACTTACAACCCTAAACCACTACCTTGTCAACCATAGCCCCTGAAGTCCTAAACCCTAGGCCCTACATGAACCCAAAAAGCCCTAAACACCCAAAACCCCAAAACCCTAAACCGCAGGACCCAAAACCCTAAACACCAGATCCCACACCCTGAACCACAAACCATGTAGTATAGAGCCCTGAAAGGTGGCGAGCGGACTTTTCCGTGGGGGTGGCTTTCGACTGCTGGAAGTCCAGCTCCTACTGCTTCTGGGCTTCTTTTCACGGTTTCACGGTTTGAGCGTTTAGGGTTTGAGGTGAGGGTAGAGGACAGGCTTGTACAAAAAACCAAGGAAAGCTACATGTTTTTGTTTTAGCAGTCAGGCTGTATGGTTCTGGGTTCGTACGCAGGAGCTTATTCAACTCGGGTTTACAGTGTTGTAGGTCGACAAGATGAATGGTTTTATCAAGCCTTTATCGAGCCTCATAGAGCTTGGTTTAAGCTGAAAACGTTTCCACAAAGTTTTCCGCGTAGCCGCTTTCCCCGGAATGCTAGTTGCCGCTACGTTCGTGAGCATTTCAAAAACATCCACAAACCCTTTACAACTCTAAAAGCCTTTACAGACCCTAGAACCCTGAATCCCAATCTCCGGAACCCCTACAGCCCCAAACCCTACTCCTCAGAACCCCCCTGAACTCCAAACCCGAGACCCTAGCACCCAGGATTGCCTCCATCTTTGGATGGTCGCTCCTGGCAGTGACCTTTGGCTGCACGAAACTCCCAAGGCGTCACCGGCATCCTACACTTCAGCCGTCTGCGCCCTAAAACAAGGTTCTGTAAGGGTTACTTTAAAAGGCCTGTAACATGGGTTTCGGGTCTAAGTTTGGAGGTCTTGGAGTTGACGAATGTGGGCCGTGAAGGGTTTCGGGTTCTGATTCAAGGTTTCGTTCTGGTTTATAGTTTAGACTTTGAATACAGAGTTGAGGTGGAACTGTTACTTATACATCGCTGACTGTACTGGGTTTGGGGTGCAGGAAAGGGCAGCATAGTGTGGACATATTGCAGCACACCTTCTTCGGTCGGGGGTTGTCCGATGTCAACCACCAGTCCTCTTCCAGTGTTTGTGTCAAACTAATAGTACTACTACCAAGCGTCATCGGCAGCAAAAATGTACAAGCAAGAAGTAAAGCTACAACTATACTACTGGTTCCATGGGCCCTGGTTGTGCCAACTTTCACATTTCAACCTCCACCGGCGTCGAGATCCGAAACTGTCAAAGCTTCTACGACCGAAGCCCCGAACTCAATCCGAACACCCGAAGATATAAACCCTTAAAGGGTACTATAGGGTTCTATTTTAGGGTCCCCTTCAGGGTGCTTTAGGGTTCTATGATAGGGTCCCCCGAATAGCCCAGTGCTTCTGGGGCCTGAGAGGTCTGAGGCTTTGACATGGCAGAAGCTAGACATGCTGAAACAACACCCCATGTAAGCCTTTCACAGAAAACAGTGTAGCATGAGTAGAATCATCTTAAGCCAGACCTTTGTAGCATATCTTTACAAATCCTTAAGTCAACCTAAGATAGCCCTTGGGGTACCCTAACCCATAAGCAGCTCCTAAGGACACCCTTCTTCGTCTTCGTGGGCTGGGCCTTTGGCACCGACTGCCGAAACCCGCGCAAAGGCCTTCGAACCTTCGGTCACCTAACCCTAAACCCTAAACCCTAAACCCCAAACCATAAACCCTAAACCCCAAACCATAAACCCTAAACCCCAAACCGTAAACTCTAAACCCCAAACCCTTACGATGCGCATTTCGAGTTTTGACGCTTTAGGTTGCAGGGCTTGGGATCTAGGGTTCCGGTGTATCGTCGTCCATCCCCTCAAGCAAAACCAGAACCCCTTCTAAAGAGCCCCAGCCACAGAAACTACCCAGACTTCACAAGAAACCGCTAAACTCCAGGAGCACTGACTCTTTCTCGAAGACTGGAAAGCTAAGGAGTCGATGAAGCAAGCGAGCTCCAAGGCCTGGACAGCGTCTACCATGGATGCCCTCCCAAGAAGAAGAAGAGAAGCATGGATGAGCCACGCAGGCGTCGGAAGTCCGTGACCTCTATCAGCTCAGACTGCCAGGATGATGTGGTCGAGGATGAGCTTCCTGCTATGTTCCTGGAGATTTAGCGTCGCCCCTCAGGAAGGGGCCCCAGTCCCGTAATGGAGGCTTACTAGTCATGATGGATCTACATGAACCTACCTGTGTTTTTCAAGTTGTACAGTGACGGGTGCAGGTCCAAGCCTAAAGCCCTCGCAGTGATTCAACGAATTCAGCGATGTCTGGCACCACGAAGTGGTACGGCCGGACCAAGGCATTACGTTTGAAGCAAATCGCCTCGGGGTTTCAGGAATGGGATGTTACACATGTACATACATATGTACATAAGGTTACATATGCTGACACAGGGTACATATATACGTATATACCCATACATACATTATATATATATGTGTGTTTATTTCTGTACATGTATGCATGTATGTACGTACGTATGTATGCATGTATGTTCGTACGTATGTATGTCTGTATGTGTGTGTACGTACGTACGCGCGTACATACGTAGGTAGGTAGGTAGGTAGGTATGTAGGCAGGTAGGTATGTATGTGTGTATACTTACCTACGTACCTGCCTACCGACTACCTACCTACCTACCTACCTACCTGCCTAAGTGCATACTTGCAGTCAGTCAGCCAGGCAGTCAGTCAGTCAGTCAGTCAGTCATTGAGCCAGTCAATCAATCAATCGATCAATCAATCATTCAACCACAGAAGCACTGATAAGTTCATTCATCCGTTCATCCACTCATTCCTTCATTCATACATCCGTACATCTTGTTTCTGGATAGCTAGCTTAGTTCTTTGCCTCCTTGCCTGTAACCCTGCCTATCAAGTTCCCGATTCTTGGGGGTTTAAACCTGGAAATCCCAACCCCCCCGAATCCGAAACTCGCAAACCCTAACCCTCCTTATGCTAGCAGTCCTAATGCTAGCCCTTAGAGTATGCCTAAAGTTCCTAACCCAAAACCCTGAACCCCAAATCCTAAATTCTAAATCTTAATGGAAGCCCAGGACTCGCGCCGAGTTTAGCCACCATCGCTTTGTCTAGCGAGGCTCTGGAAGAGCTTTCGGGTTGCTTTGAGGGTTTCTTGGATTGCGGGTTCCTCTAAGGGATCTACTAGGACTGCTAAAAGGGGCTGTAGGGATTTAGGGGGACTTAGGGGTTTAGGGGCTAACTTAGGTGCTTAGGGTTGAGAGTTTAGGGTTTTATATACAGGTTGGAACAATTAGTAAACGTCTTCCCTCTGTCAGGGCCCCTTACATAGTTCTAGTACAGTATAGCCCCAAACCGGATTCTGGATCACTAAGGCTCCTGTGTTATGGTTTAGGGTTGAGGATTTCTGTAGAGTTCGGGCTGGTTGGACTTAGGGTGGATTCATGGTTTCGAAGTTAGGATTCAAGATTTTGGACCCTAAACCCTAAACCCCTTTGGACTGCAGCTTCAGGGTCCCTCTCGAGAGCATACGACATTTTCTGTTTAGGATTTGGGATCAGGGCCAGCAAAGCAGCATACCCGCAGCATACAGCTCTTTCCTCTCACAAGCTAAAATCATCCTCAGAGGCGCAGTTCAAGATTTGTCACAGCAGTTTCGGGATTAGAATTTTGTGCTCTTTCTTGGAGTTGGACAAAGGCCTCTGTCCCGTAATCCAAAGGTGCCCCAAGGCCAAACACCCCAAACCAAAGCCCCAAACCCCGACCGAAAACCAAAATACCCCAAGCTAAATACCCGTAGCCCCAAATCAGCTATGATCCTGTGATCCCTAAACCCTGAACCTAAACCCTAGACCCTAGACCCTAGACCCTAAACCCTAAACCCTAAACCCTAAACCCCAAACCCTAAACCCTAAGCCCTAAACCCGGGAGGATTCGGCCACCCGGCGTGCCGTGGCCGCCGCCACCGCGGCTGCTGAGGCAGAGCGCCGCAGGGAGCCCCAGGGAATCCTCTGCGGCTTCCTTTAAGGGCTCCTTTGAGGGCTGCTGCAAGGGGTTTAAGGTTTCAGGGGCTCCTTTGAGGGTTGCTTGAAGGGGTTTAAGGTTCCTTTAAGGGCTCCTTTAAGGGCTGGTTCACGGGGTTTAAGGTTCCTTTAAGGGCTCCTTTGAGGGTTGCTTCAAGGGGTTTAAGGTTTCAGGGGCTCCTTGAAGGGTTTGGGGGTTTAAAGATACTGTTTTAAGGGTTTGTGGTTTAAGTGTGGTGTAGTGTTTTTTGTTCAAAGGTTTTAGGTTCTGGGTCTTATCGTTTAGGGGTGCGGGATTGGAATGCTACAAGAGTTCCGTTAAGAGTCTCTGTAGAGGTTTCTATTTAGGGTTATTAAATCGCTATGATAAAGAAGGGCTTCTATAAGGGTTACTATATGAGCTACTTTCCGGGTTCCAAACGTTGCTTTACTGGGGGGTCTCTGCAAGGGCTTCTACTGGGGATTGCTACAAACTACTAGAAGAGTTCTATAAGGGTTCCATAAAGACAATTTTCAGGGATACGAGTGGATTTAACGTTCACAGTTCAGGGTTTGGTTTGGCATCAAGACGTTTCAGGGCTTGGAGCCCTAAGTCTAAGTGGCTTCTCCGTGTGTTGCAACTTCCAGACTGCCAGTTTGCCCCGATGCACCGTTTGGGGAGGGGTACCAAAGATAAGATAAGCCGTCATATGATATGATCTAGTATAGTAGAACGTAGCACAAAACAGTATCACATAATTTAATAGAGTCTGATCGAATATGTTACATTTTAACATAACAAAGCACGGGCTGCCTTTGTCATGGCGACTTCAAGGGTTCTATGGTAACTACATCATCTGAACGCAAAAGCGTGCGCAGGCACTTGCACGAAATCCCGACCTCCTAAACCCCGAAGCTGAAGCCCAACATCCCAGACTCCTAAACTCAAAGCCCTAAGCCCAACATCCAAAACTCCTAAACCCTGCCTGTGGCCAAAAAGACCTGGGACCTACCTTCTTGAGGAACTATATATAGAATCCATAAGACGGAACTCTAAAAAGGTAGGTCTTCTCGGCTACAGGTCAACCCTAAGCCCTAAGCCCAACATCCCAAAAATGCGCAGGCGCCGAAGGCTTCGCCGCAAAGGCATTGGCGCCCGAGGTCAGAGTCTGAGTTGGTGTCGGGCCGGATTCAGGGTCGTAGTAAGGGCTCCCTTAAGGCAAGTACAGGGATTCTATAATGGGGTCCCTTTTTCGGGTAATAATGGGGCCCCTTTAAGGGTCACTACTAGTGACGCAAAAAGTATAAGAAGGGGTCCCTTAAGACTACCTACAAGGGTTGAAAAGTTAGGATTGAGGTCCAGTTCAGTTCAGGTTGTCTTCCCATGGTGTTGGCTCAAAGGACGAACCGTTATAGTAAATCTTATAGCGACCCTTATAGACCCCCTGTTAAACGGGACCCTTAAAGACCCCTCTAAAAGTAACCCTTGCAGTAACCCTATTGCTTTCGTGTTTTGGGCTCCCGGACTTGAAAACCTGCAAAATCCTAAACCTTCAACCCCCAAACTAAACCCCTCGCCCGCTCAACCCCGAAACACGGAACCCCTAAATCCCCCCAAACCCTGAACCCTAAAGCCCTAGATCCTGAACCTTCAACTACCAGATCCTCACATCAGAAAGCTTTTGATTTGGGGGTATAGCAGAGATACTATAATCTACCGCAAAGTTTTAGTATTCTGATCATTAAGGTCTTTATCTTAGACCTCTCAGCCTGGGTGTTTGTTCGAGGCCGGAAGTGCGACCACAACAGCTCCGGCAAAACAGGCGCAGTTCAAGGTTCTGATCCCTGGAGGTTGAGGGCTCCTCTAAGGGAGCTCCCTTAGGGAGCTACAGGTCCACTGTAAGAGTACTGGAAGGGGGTTTAAGGTTCAGGGTTTGGGTTTGTGGTTCAGGGACCTTGTAGATACTTTTCAGGAGCCCTGAACACCCTTGCCTCTCCCTAAACCCTAGAAACCCAAAATCCTAAACCCTAAACCCTTAAGCCCTAGACTAAAAATCCTCAACCCCTCCCCCACCCTTTCCCCTCCCGGCAACCAGCCCCGGGGTGCGGCAGGCGCCAGCACCCTCGCGAGAGGAAGAGTTGATGTACCAGCGCCACTGGGCGACCAAGGGCATGTTTTTTTTCGATGGGATTTGGGCTTTTTGCGGACGAGGGTTTAGGATTTAGTATTTAGGGTTTGGGGTTTAGGGGATTTGGGATTTCTGTATTTGGGTTTGTGATTTAGGGTTTCGGGGGTTTGGGATTTCTGAATTTGGGGTTGTTGGGAGATTTCGAGGTTCAGACGGAGGTTGTAGGCCGCGGGAGAGTAAACCACAAAGTCTCAGATCCCGACGGTTTCGGGTAAGGGTTTACCGAGCCTAAACCGAATCTCCCTAGCCCAAGACCTCTGAACCTACGACGGCCTGAACACCACAACTGATTTCCAGGGGCGCTAAAGCCCTCAGCTGGTTCGTGGTCGTTGCCATTATAACATGGCTGGCAACGGTGCTGCGACGTTCACAAGCACCATGAAAGCCAAGGACAGCAGGGAGCTGAGGCAACGATGAATCGGCCGGAGTTCCATCTCGGCATCGGCAACATAAACTTACAACAGATAAGAACCGATTGAGCCTGGCAGACAGAGATGCTGGCAGCAATGGAAGCAGAAAAAGACAAGCAGAGTGCCAGTCATAGAAGCAGCATGCGTCGTAACACCTCACGTACATATGCCAGGAATCAGAGCCAGGTCATACCGGTGCTAGCTGCTAGCACATGTGCAAGTGCCAACCGTGACCACAATAAGTCAGCGATGATGACCATGATGATGAAGATGAAGATGAAGATGAAGATGAAGATGATGATCGCGAAGATGTTACTATGAACAATAATGGTATGATGATGGTGATGGTGATGACGAAGATGTAATGCCCGTGATAGTGGCGGCTCGAAAATAATCAACCAGAGCGAACTAGGTAGTAAGCCCCTTATGTTATCTGAACCTCACACCCTACTATCCTGAACCCTAACCACGCAACCACCCTTCAGCTACAACTGCACTCTTAGCACCATCTTCGAGGCGAACGGATGGCGGCGCAGACGGCGGGCCTCTGTGTCCTGAGCATTTGCATCGTCTTGGCCTGGTTTCAAAGCAACGCGCCGCATGGCCTAGAGTTTCAACAGAGGGTGTGCTTTGTAGTTTGTTGGGTGTAGCATGCAGCGCTTACAGATAGGCATATGTAGGCTGCTAAGTTGAGGGTTTGGATTTGGGGTTCTGGCCTTGGGCTAGCTAGACAAGAATGACCCCCGAAGTCGTGCCACAACGCTTCCACCGTCCAACCCGAACCTCGTACTATAGGAGCCGAAACAATTACCAATACTATTTTGGGGGTTCCTTATGAATTATAATTATGGTATAATGGGCCCCAAAACCCTATTCTAATTGTTAAGGCCCCTATATTAAGTCCAAAAGCCTTGCGAGCCTGAGCAGTTCAACTTGGGAACGCTGCAAGGCATCTAGCAGAAATCTCCGAGAAGCACAACCCTTAACCCTTGAAGCCCCATAATCCACAATCCTACAAACTCTACGTCCTAAACCCAGAACTGTGGACGGGAGCCCGGTTCAGGGTTTTATCGGGGTACATTCTAATCCTACAGTTATGATAGCGGGGTTAGAAGGCGATAGTCGAGAATTCTATAGGGTTATAAGGGGATAGTAAATAAATTCATTATACTACAAGCTTATGGGCATTACAAGGGGACGGTGTTGCTAATTATTCCGACTCTGTTGAGGTTGCAGGCTTCGGTTTGTGCTAGTTTAGGCTTTGTCGGGGGTTGTTCGTTGAGGGCTTCAGCCTCTTGCTTTCTTCTTTAAATAATAGTTTCGGGGTTGACCCAAGGGCCAAAACCAGCCAAAATCCGAAACCCTAAACCCGACACCATCGCAACGTGGTGGACTTAGGGTGGAGGGCGACTACCACCGGAGGAAGAAAGACGAAGCCGATATTGCAGCTTGGCATGGGCCAAAACCCTGAGGCCTACAGATCCTAGCGCCCTAAAGCCCAACTCAAGTGGAAATTTTAAAATATCAGGGACCTTGATGTATGCGCGAGTTAATAGGACCTGTCAATTTGGGAGCTTCAATTCAAGCAGCCTTCAATAGAGGTATCCGAGAATTAGGGGCCCCTGTTTGAGGAGTTCTTGTACTCAGGACCCAACTGTACACCAAGGTTCGATAATTCCAGCCCTAAACCCTGACACTCGAAACCCTAAACTGAGTGAGAAAAGGAGCCCCTAAACTCTAAGCTCTACTCCCCAACCCCGAACCCTGAAACCCAGAAGAACCCCTAAGCCCCGGAACCCTGAAACCTTCCGAGGATGTTTTCCATCGGTGCGGCATTCTTTGCTGCTGCTGTCGGCGGATGGCCTGCTCTGGCCTCGGCTGTTCTATATCGACGCAAAAAGCAAGCATATGTATACGTATGTAAATATATAGGTATATACATATGTACATGTGTATATATATATATATGTGTGTATATACGTATGTACATATGTATGTAAGTGTATACGTACGTACGTATGTATGCATGCATGCATGCACATGAAGTTATATGTATACTCAAAGTCGTCTTAATAATAATCAACAACTTTTGCAGTGCTTAAGTCGAAGAGTTCAGGCTTTTGCGTACCGATTGTGGGTTTGAGGTGAAAGGATCTTTTTCCTTTCGAGCCCTAAACCCGAAGACACTAAAACCCCACTCCTGAAACCTTAAGCCCTGAACCCTAAAATCTTAAACCCTAGACCCTGAACCCTGAAACCCTAAACCGCTAAACCCCCAAACCGCCAAACCGAAAAACCCAAAACCGCAAACCCCCCAAATCCTATCCTGACCTTTTTAGGTTGTGCCTGGTGCTGCTACAAACTTCTGGGGCTGCTAGCCAGCTGTAGCTGCTCAACGCTGAGCGTGCTGTCGGAGACTGAGATCTCAACCTTCAACGCAGATCTGCCTAGGCTGTGAGGTCTCTGTTGTGTGGGGTACAGGGCTCCAACCCTCGACCCTACACCCCACAGTAAGCCCTGAGCCCCAAAAGCCTAAACTCTACACTCTAGACTCTGAACCCGTGAAGCACCAAAACCATATCAATCTTGGTATCCACCCACGCCGTAGTCTGC
Organism: Symbiodinium sp. clade A Y106; assembly: GCA_003297005.1. Lineage (NCBI taxonomy): Eukaryota > Dinophyceae > Suessiales > Symbiodiniaceae > Symbiodinium > Symbiodinium sp. clade A. Next base: position 27,913 of record BGNK01001058.1, read on the forward strand.
TTGCCTTGCAGGGGCACCGTAGTGTTCCTGATGGGATACGGCCGGGGCCCCAGGGCGAGGCATGATCTGAGCGATTTGGTTTAGGACTTAGGGTCTACTGTAGGGGCCTGAAGAGGTAGAATGGGGTTTGAACCCCCAAAACCCTATTCTCAGTATTCAGGCCACTACATTACGGTTTAGGGTCTCTTTTCTGAAACATGTCGTAACACGGACGCTTTCGAGGCTTCAAGGAGCTGTGGGATCAGCACCTCATCCAACCCCATCTCGAAGAAGCGACTATCTACTTGCTGGAGCCCCGGATGGACACGATCATTAGGGTTTCAGGGTTTGGGGTTTATAGCCATCGGTCACTGCTTTGGCGAACTCTGCAAACCTTCCTCTCATGCTTGTACTCTCCGGCCGTCTAGTACAGGGGCCTAAATAATTACCAACACCATCTTTGGGGGTTCCTTATTATAGTTATTGTATGAATGGGCCCCAAAACTCCATTCTAAATACTCAGGCCCCTGTATTTGTTGAGGTTGGGCCCTTCCGGGATGAAACTTCATGTCTCGGTGTGTCGTCTAGCCCGCACCCAGACATTCAGCTCCTAGCTGGTCTACGGAGGCCTCGAAGCTCGAGCTTGCCCATTGCTGTACCGCTTAGGCTTAGGGGTTGCTAGGGTTTTTAGAGTTGTCTCGGGTTTCCGAGGGTTTTAGGGTTGATGGTTTAGGGTTGTTACGGTCAGGATTCTGTTGCTTCTGAGAGCGAGAGACCAGCCAGCGTACCTGTGAGATCTTGGGTGATTGACTCAGCAGAGGCGGAACGCACCAGTTTGGGGTCTCTGGTTTGATTTTTCTTCCACCGCCCATGCCAGGTTTTTTGCGACAATTGCCTTCGTGATCCTGCTGATCATGGTTGGGGCTTTCGCCACTTGACGGAGTGGTGGTTTGAGTTTGGGCCAGTTTGGCAGGGGAGCTGCGCCGTGATATGCCAGGCCGGAGCACGATAATATAGATTTCGGAATAATTGCTGATGGTGTCCCCTTAAAGTTCCCACAGAACCATATAATACACTCCGAAGCCATTCTCTAATTTTGGAAGGGCCCTAAATGACATGCATTGCCCTTTAACGAGAGAGCTGATGAAGGGCAAGACGGAACTTCAGCCACGATGCATCACGACGACGAGTACGGTGATGGTGATGACGGCGATGATGATGATGATGCTGCTGATGATGATGCTGCTGCTGATGATGATGATGTCGATGATGATGATGGTGTCGATGATGATGATGATGCAGTTGCTGATGGTCAGGTTGCAGATGATGATGAGATTGAGGATGTTGATGATGATGGCTATACCACGGCCATGATGGTGATGCGCACACTGATCGCGGTGAAGATGAAGACCATGTGGACGACAGTGGTGAGGAGGGTGACGCGGAGGACTCCGCACCCTTGATTTGATCGTAGTGGCAGTGACAACGACTTAATAAGGTTGTGCTTGTTCGTTCGCATCTGCTTCCTATTCTGCTTCTTCTATGTCCAAGTGCAGAGAAATCTTCAACCCTGAAAGACTTCCCGTAACCGCAAACCCGAGGTGAATTGGCTGCGGGACAAAGTGGGCTTCTTGCCTCCGCTTTGAGCCGTCGTGACGTTTGGAGATTTTCGGCATGTCTTGTAGTTTGTGCGGTGAGGGTCCTTGATTCAGGTTTGGTAGTCTTAGTTGAGTGCTTGGCTCTTGAGGTTCCGAATTTTAAGTATTAAGCTGTAAGCTTCTGCTTGCTCTAAGCTCTGCAAGTTCTATCGACCCTAAACCCTAAACCGTAGCTCCAAACATGAACCGAAAAGCAGCAGTCTCCTCGGTTACCACCGGAAGAACCAGGTGAACGGTTATATGTTATACATATGGGGGTTTCAGGATTTAGGGTTCAGGATTTAGGGTTTAGGGATGGGAGTTTCAGAAACTAGGAGATCCGAGTAGTAATCATAATTGTAGTTACAACAATAGCCAAAACCGTAGCATCCTTACTCCTTTACGACTTTAACACACCCCTTCCCTCCTCCCTTCATTATGGGCCCAGCAACAGACTGACGATACCTTTGGCTTCTTTCCCTGCAACGGCCAAGGCTAAGACCGTTAGGCTCAGTGCATTCGGCTTCAGCGAGGTTTCGTCCACAATGTCATGTCCTTCGTGGACGAGCGGGCGGGGCACAGCTTTTTTGTAATTTGTCCATGTAAGGGTTTAGGGTTCAGAGTGTAAGGCTTCGGTTGACATGTGGCTGTGACGGTGTGAAGGCTTTTTCGTTTTTGTTGAACTTTTCACGGCTTGTTTCAATCTTTGTGCAGGCTCTTGACTGCAAGCGAGTGCTGTTCACGGAAACAAATTTCCTTCCATGGTACCATTTCATGTTAGCACGCTTCTTGTCGCCGGCTTCGCAGATGGATGACGTCATGGACTTCTTCGGCATACACGCCGGGTATGACGACGACGATGACGATCTCAAGGGTGTCCCGGCTCTATCCCGGTATGCGGGAAAGAGGAAGGCAACTGGTGTGAACCTTTCGGGTCCTAGAATCCGGCACTGCGCCAGTCAAGACCACAGCACAAGCAACAAGAGCAGCAGCAGAACAGTCATCAGCATGAGGCCATCACTTACAGCAGCAGCAGGAGCAGCAGGAACCAGATGCACGAGAATCCTTAAACCTAAAGCCCTGAAGCCCTGAAGCCGAAAGGTTAAAATATTGAAGCCTGAAGCCCTAAACGCTGCAGCGGTAAAGATCACCTGTCCTAGAGGATTTGGTTGAGCTAGACTAAGGTGATTAAAGCCATTAAAGCAACTGCAAACCCTAAGCCCACGCAAAATTGTGTTGAAAAATACCCTAAACCCTGAACCGCTGAAGCTTTGCAGACGCCTCACCACTGAGATTTCAAGCTCCCCGACGTCCATGACTACGACCCGAAGTCGGGTTCTTGGGGGGCTTAGGGTTTAGGGCCGTTTAGGGTATTGAGGTTAAGGTCTTAGGGTTTGGGGTTACTACAAGCTTGAGGGTATTGGGTTTAGGATTGGCGAGGGGTTTGCACGGGGTAGGTCTGTCCTTCAATCTGTTGGTTATGGTATGAGCATGACGATAATAAAGCGGTACGAGAGGTAGGGTGACTAGTAACAGTGTATATAGTAGCAACAGTACTTCGAACCGAGGCAATCTGTCGACAACCAGTCTTGCAATTGCTGATGGCAGTGAGAATCGAGAATAGTGTCCTTGTATGTACGTGCATGCGTAAACACAATTGCAAGATGTATGTGTGTATATAGATATACATATATATTTATGTCCGTGTGTATATTTAGGTGTATATCTATATACATACATATGTACGTACATGGATATATGCATGCATACATACATACATACATGCATACATACAGACAGACATACATACATATGCATGTCTACAAAAGATATATATGCACATGTGTATGTATGTATGTATGCATGCATGCATGTATGTATGTGTATATCTATATATACACATGTAGGCCCATGTAGGCTGTATATGCATATATACATACATACATACACATGTACATATACATGTACATATATATATATATATATGATGGTGCATCTGGGAGTTGATCGCAGCAATTAGCACTTGAAGTTACGCACATCGGAGAGTGGTGGGGGTGCGGAGAGCATGGCTGGTAGCAATAGCAGCAATTAGTTGCTATAGTGACCACATGTGTTTGAAATCTCGTTAAATGTAGCACAAGTAGGGTTTAGGGTTTAGGCAAGTACCGGAGCGATAGTCACAGCGACAGTAGAAATGAATCATAGTATCATGGTGGTGCAGAGGAAGTTAAGGTTCGCTGAGGACAAAGGTGTTCAACTAGTGCTGACTGTGGCAAGGATGGGGCCAAATAGCTGATTTCCATGTCTGATCCTCAAATGCCCAGGCAGGTGTCGAACAAGCGCGCCAGCCCGGGCAAAGGCGCGATGCCTGCCGCCAACCGCGGGAGAGCAGCTCGGATGTTGGTTTGGGTTTGGGTTCATGGTTAACCATGCAATCGGAAGCCATACAAGCGCCTCAAAGGTCCTGGTGTTTTGTTTTTTGTTGTTGACGCTGTTGTTATCACCATTGGTGTGGGGCGGTTGTCTTCATCAGAGTTGCGGTTGATGCGCTGTACTCGCCAATGGCACCACTACTCTTGTCATCCGCGCCCGGGGCTTGTGGCTCGAGTCTAGCCCTGTTTATGCATCCCTGTTGATAGTCTTGCTTTTCTTCTTCTCTGTTTACTTTGCGTTCCTGGTCTTTTCCCTGCCTACAAAGCTGCTGCACGGGAGATGCCAGTGGACTCCTCAAACCCGAAAGTCCGAAGCCCTCGCTGTAGTATGATGGCCTAAACTTAGAAGACAGGGTTCTGTGTGGCATAGTACCCTAAACCCTAAACCGTGAAAACGGACGAAATGTGAAAGCAACACCGGCAAGCTCATAGCCCCCGCCCTGAGGCACTGAAGACCCAACACCCTCAGCCCACCCTCTCCGAACCCCTGTTCCTACTATATGGGGAGTAGTAGTACTAGTAGTAGTAGTAGTAGTAGTAGTGGTAGTAGTAATAGTGATAGTAATAGTAATAGTATTGGCAACAGTAATAGTACCAGTACTAGTACTAGTAATGGTAATGGTAATGGTAATAGCAATCGTAATCGTAGTCGTAGTCGTAGTCGTAGTCGCAGCAGTCGCTGTCCTTCATCACAATTAGAGGATTGAAAGACCCAGGGCTCAGGGTTGAACAAAGAGAATGCAGCTCACCTGAAGCCTCGAATCTTGCATCCTAGACCCGGGGTCTAGGAAACTTTACAACCGAAGTCCGAAGCACGAAGCCCTTCACTATCCTTTTCCGTGCATGATGTGCCAAGGACAGACTACGCCCTCTGGTGGCATTATGGCAGTAAAAGGGTTGTTTATGAAGACCGGAGACAGAGGAGCTGTACTTCACAGGCAGAAACTAGTTTCTCGTACAACCCCTGCACAGCGGCGTGCAGTGCAAATTTCTGTGGATGTTAAACGGGAGTGATACTTCCAGCTTTCCATCACCTTTCACTCGTGCTGCTGGTGCAGCTGCAGCTGCTCAGCTACCTCGGCTGCCACTCTTGCTGCGGCAACAGCAACAATAGCCTGAAGCTGCCATTGCCACCAATAGGGCTTCTTTTTTCACTAGAGCTGTTACTCTGCTACTACGTCTTCTTCTGCAAAAACTCCCTAAACCTACACGTTTCTATTGCTACAGCTGCTACTACGTCGTCTTCTACAAAAACCACTTAAACCCTAAACCCAAAGGGGGCACTACGTAGTGCACTTACATCAAAACCTTAAACTGCAGGAAAGGCCCATCCCTGGTGGCTGGGGCCGCTGCTCGGGGCCAACCGCTCTCGGCCGGGGGGCTCAGAGCGTGGCCCGTGACGTGGATTTTGGGTTTAGGGTTTGGGGGGTTTAGGGTTTACGGTTCAAGGTTTAGGGGTTTAGGGGGTTTAGGGTGTAGGTCTACAAGTCCTTATCAACGAGGGGTTGGGGGGTGGGCTCGACCTTTAATTAGGCGTTGTAGGATCTTGAACGGGGGTCTCCTCGGCCCAAAGGAAGCTTGAAGGTTTTTACGGCTGCAATTCTTGAGAAGCAGCCGGTAGTACTTTCCAAAAGTCCCATCTATCCGCTCATCTCTCACGATACAGACAGAGAGAGACTGAGAGACAGAGAGAGACAGAGAGAGGGAGAGAGCGAGGCAGAGAGAGAGAGAGAGATACTGCGGGGAAGAAGCAACGGAAAGCCCTTATAAGCGTAACAGCTAGCTAGATGTTCAGGACAGATCAGACCTTGTGTTTTGGAAGTTGGCCTGGGGCAAATCATCACCAGTGGTCTTGGTCGGAGACTGCTGAAACTGCTGAAGTCTGTAGAATCCGAGCTGTAGCTTTAGCAAGAGCACAGCTAAACTAACTTAGCAGCTGCTACCGTCGTCATTTTCGTCGTAGCGCCCCGCGTCGTCATCAGTCTCATCATGTTTCATCGCTATAGTTATAGTCCTCACGTTTATTCTCCCCTTCTCGTCTTCCTCGTTCTGACCATCGTCATCAGCGTCATCATCAACACCATGACCGTCATCGGAATCGCCATCGTCGCCATCGTCATCGCTATCGTTATCGTCGTCATCATCGTCAGCATCGTCGTCATGTATCAGCATCTGCATGATGATGGTGATGCTTGTGACGATGATGATGATGATCATCCTTTCGTCGACATTACCGATGTCGATGTGGTCATGTTCATCATCTCATCATCATCATCACCTTCCCCTAAACTGTACGATCTCCAAACTCCCTTAGATCATTCTCAGCTTTGCCTGGGCCCCAACGCTTGGACAGACACTGCTTGGAGGCGTGCTGGCCGCGAGAACGTTCGCGAGATGCCCGTGTGAGACGAGCTAGCTGTAGGTAAAAGCCGGAAGGCTTCGAGTGTCGAGGCTTAGGCTTCGTGGTACAGAGTTTGGGACCAAGGCTTTTTCTCATCTCTTTTTCACCCCGCACCTGTTCTGGAGAAGCGCTTCTCCATGCCAAACCTCTTGACAAGACTGGGCGCCCACTGAAAGAAAGGCACGGCCCTTCTCATGCTACTCACAAGTCGTGACCTGCAGGAAGTCTTACACCTAAGTTGTTAGTCATCAACCCGACACACACACACGTCCGTGGTACTAGCATCCTTGAGTGAGTGAACGTATGTATGTATGCGTTTGCATATATGTATATATGTATTTCTGTACTTCTGTGTATATGTATATATGTATATATGTACATAGGTATATATGTATGCATACGCCATCATGCACTCACACATGAATACATATATGAATGTTTACATATGTGAGTCTTGTTTCCAAACATACATGTGTATATGGGTGCACCCATGTTGGCGCACATGTCGGTTCGAATACCTTGACACATGTAACTACATGCCAATGTACACATACATACATGCATAAATGCAGAAAATGCAGATATGGCTGCGACTAGGTGTAGTTGCAGTCCAGCCTCTCAGCTTTAATCTATCTAGTTTGTTCTTGATGCACACACACATGAACAATCCTTACCCCAACCCAGCTTCTCTACGACCCCAAACCCCCGAACTTCTAGGAAAAGCCCTGAAGCCCTGAAATCTAGAGCGCAGGCGCCGGGGAATCACAAGTTGACCTTCACCAACCGCCTCAAAGACGAGGCTGTGCGCATTTGAGACCACAACAAGCCCAGCAGCCTGTAGACAGAGCCCGAAAGCCTCAATTACCAATACTATTCCTTAGGAACCTGTTTGGTAATTATAGTATACTATACACGGAGATTTGAAGGCTGGGATTTTCAAGCTCTTGAGGGTTTTTCGATTTCCTTAATTTGCTTTACGGTCACAGGGTTTTGCTGGTTGCGAGAGTAGAGGGTGTGCGACTTACGAGTTAGAGTTTAGGGATTAGGCATTACAGGTCTGGTTTAGGGTTTAGGGCTTAGGGGGCAGTAATTGGCAGCAACAAGCACTAGCAATTGCAAGCAGTTGCCGCAGCAGCACCAGCAACAATACCAATGAGCAACGACTACTGCCACTTGTAGTACTAGTGCTATTGCTGCTGCTGCTGCTCCGCTTCCCTCTGCTGCTGCTGCTGCTGCTTGTACCATCCTGTACCACTACTTCTCCTCCTACTGCTAGTACTAAACTACTACTGCCACTTCTGCTGCTGCTGCTACTACTACCACTACTACTACTACTACCACTACTACTACTACTGCTACTGCTACTACTACTACTACTGCTGCTTACCTACTACCTACAACTTACTACCTACTACCAACCACCTACCACCTACCACCTACCACCTACCACCTACCACCTACCACCTACCACCTACCCCCTACCTCCTCTCCACCTGCTACCTGCTACCTATAACCTACTACCCACTACTACCCACTACTCCTACTACTACCTACTACTAACTACTACTACCTACTCCTGCCTACTACCAGCTACTACCTACTACCTACTCCCCACAACCTACTACCTACGGCCTCCTACCTAGTACCTACTACCTACTACCTACTGCCTACTGCCTACTACCTACTATCTACTACCCACTACCTACTACCTACTACCGACTACCTACTACCTACTACTTCTGCCTCCTACCTACGACCTACTACCTACTGCCTACTACCTACTACCTACTGCCTGCTACCTGCCACCTGCTACCTGTTACCTGCTACCTGCTACCTGCTACCTGCTACCGACTACCGACTACCGACTACCGACTACCTGCCTACCACCACCGCCACCACCACCACCACCACCACTACTATGTTCGTCGTCATCACTATGAACTATGACAATGTGCATCGTCAGCATTAGCAGAGGCAGCACTATGCCCAAGTGACCATCACAGGAAGCGGATCCATGAGGTTGTTTTCATCATCACTGTCGTCATCATCATCATCATCGTCGCCAGCATCGTCAACCTCTCCATGGCCAAACTCGTTCCTGCAGCTACCATGCTTTTAAAAGCGACAGCGCCGCCTTTCCTGATCTAGCTCTCGTGATCCCAGACCTTTCTACTATTCGACTACTTGAGAGACGTGTTCTCTTGTTCGTATTCTTAGCGTTCTTGTGATCTTCATCAAAAACTCTCAGGATCCACCGGTCCCTTACTGCCCAAAGCCCTAAACTCTCACTAGAACCATCTACCATCCCCACAAGGACCATGGTAAAACTTGCAGAATCCCTCTATACCCCAACAAAAACTTGAGAATGTTGGAATAGTCCCTCAGAGCCCACTCTGCAGGACATGGGGATCTTCTCGAAGGTGGATCTTTGCAGCTTTCTGCTCTGACATTTTTTGGGAAGGTTGCGTCAAGTTACATCTTCTTTTTGAGGGGGAGGGGGGGGGGTGGTTTTGGTGTTTCGGCTGTGGGGATTCAGGGACTTCGAGTTCAGAGTTGTTGTTTTTTCAATTTGGCGGTGAAGCTTGTTTTCTATAGGGTTCAGGTCCAGGGTTTTGGGGCTTATATAGGTACAGGCTGGGTTTTTTTGGAAGCTTTTGGAGGCTTAACTTCCGGGAGCAAGGAAAAGCACTGTCTAAATGGGGGTGCGCCATTCTTAGGGCTGATAATAGATATGGAACACGACCAGAAACCCTACCACCACAGAAACCTTCACCGCAAACCCATACAGCACCCCCCTTCCGACTGGGAGAACCTTATGTGTACCCTGAAGCGCAAAAATTGAAACTCGAAACCATTATAGAGGCTTCGAGTTTATAATTGCTTGTTCCTCTCTGCTGCAGGTCTTCTACGGGGTGTCGCCTTTCCTTTGCAGGTTGGACCTGTCGTGCGCCAACTTGAGCATCAGCCACCCAAGTATAACGTCAGTAAAGGGCGCACTCTACTAGCTGCTTTTGGATTGTGACAAGTCCAAGTCATACTGTGCATGCTTTGCAATACGGGTGTGCACCGACTTCAATGAACGATGTTTGAAATAGGCCGAGGATTACCCGAACAAGCCATGGCATTTGTGTCGAGGGATTCAAGGTTTAGGCCACTAGGACAGCTAAGCCTACGACTCAACTTGATCCTCAACCCTGCACCTGTGAGATCAGCTTGGGAAGGTACTCACGCGCCGAAGTTGCCTCAGATTGAACATGTCTTTGCATGCAGGAATTTAGGTATGAACACGAAGGCAATGCAGGTTTGCCCCTAAACCCCAAGCCCTAAATCCAAAGGCCTAAACCCCAAAGCCCTGCATTCTCTGGAGCTCACGAGCCTTATAACCTCCAAACCCCGGAAGTTTGACTCCTAAACCTCGTACTCCCCAGATAAGCGAATCCATAAAGAAACCCTGATAGTACGCCTCATAGCAACCTGGCCCTTATTGTAGCCCTTAGCGGAAACCTGGAACATTAAAGTAAGAACCCTTAAACAACCCCACCGAACCCTGAACGGCACCCTAAACCCTGAGCCCCAAACCTGAACCCTAAACCTTAAGCCCTAAACCTCAAACTCTAAACCCTAAACCCTAAACCCTAACCCTTAAAGGAACCCTAGAGCCCTAGGTACAACCTCCTCGGAGACGAGGGCGCCGCTCAGCTCGCCTCCGCCCTCTTGGGCCCAAGGGCCCGAACCTTAATCGCTCAGGGCTTTATACGGGCTGCATGGGTTTAGGGGTTAGGGTGTACATATATATATATATATTATATAGTATTATATTATATATATATTATATGTATTATATATATTATCTATATAATACATATATTATATATATATATAATATAATATATATAT
>BGNK01001058.1:38402-93402 GCA_003297005.1 Symbiodinium sp. clade A Y106
CCCCCTGTGGTGGTGCCTCTGGTGTTCGCCATGTGTTAAGGCTGTTAAGGTATGCAGGAACACCGGCCCTTTTTCCAAGCTTGAGTCTAAGTGCCCCAAGCTGCAATCTTGGCTAACTTGTCGCATGCTGTGCTGTTGTACTCTGGATTGGCTGCTGAATGCTGCTGACCAGCTAGCAAACCTACACAGGCATGCTTACAGCTACTTGTCAATAGTTGTATTGTCATCCTTGTTGCGATTGCTACTACACTGGAGGCAGCGGTTTTCCCTGTTTTCTGTTGCCAGTGGTGCCTCTGTCGCTGTGGTATAGCCGTCGTCTGCTGCACTCGTGGAGCATTGCATTGGGTGGTGGATTCTGTTCCGGTGCGAACCGTGTTTTGCAACTTGCCCCCCGCAAAAACAAAGACATTCATGCAAAGAACGATATCGTTGAGAAGTTGCCCCGCATGTCGAAAACTTGCGAGGGTCAGGGGAAACGTGACACCAACAAATCCCAATCCCAGCGACAATTGGCGGTTTGACATCGCGATGTCGATCCTATCCTCCGAAAACGAGGCCTGTCACGAGGATCGTGGCCCCAACCAGCTCGATCCCTGTGACTGTTGTCGCAGACAGGTCTGGGAAGGGGGGCAAGGGCGGGGGGGGGGATACCATGGGGGGTTTTCCGGGGTAGCAGCCCGGGACCCGAGACCATATATATATATATATATATATTACATATATTACATATATAATATGTACATGTTTGTCTTTTTGTACAAACAAACGAGCAAGCAAAGACGTCAACAAGCCAACAAAGATATGTCGGTGTCTATATCTTTGTCCAAGTATTTGCATCTTTCACACTATCAAGGTTAATACCAATATCACTATCTACATCTATATCTATATCTAGATCTAGATCTAGATCTGTATCTATGTCTATCTCCTGTCTTTACTTCTATCTTTATCTTTATCTTTATCTTTATCTTATCTTTATCTTTATCTTTACATATCTTTATCTTTATCTTTCTTTATATTATATAGTGTGAGTATATGTGTGTATATATATATATATCGACACACACACACACATATATATATATATATATCAATCTATCAACCTGTCTATGCATACACATGTGCTTACATTCCAAAGTGTACACGATTGCGCAAGGGTCCTGTGGGGGTTCGGCCATAGGGTTGTAGGTTTGGGGATTTAGGGCTTCTGGTTTACGGACTAGGGTTTAGGTTTTAGAGTTTCTGGCACTTAGCGGCATTTTCGGGTTTAGGGCTTTAAGGCCCTCGGGGTCGATGGCTTTGACGGTTCGAGGCTTGAGGCTTCGGCGTGTCAGGGGTGCAGAGTTTAGGGCGTGTAGGTTCCGAGTTCTAGGGCCTGGGGTTTGGGAGTGCAGGATGGCAGGAGTTTAGGCTTTTATGGGCTTAGGGTGTGTTCAGAGTTTGGTGTCTTCGGGTTAGGAAGTTGGGGGTTGTGAGTTCAGGGTCGCAGCGGTGGTTGTTCTAGCAGTTCTTACTGTCGCTTTATCCAAATTGTGGTCTCGCGGTTTGCTCTTGTTCTTCTTCTTAGCATTTCAGTATCTAGTTTGCTATTCTAGGGCTCTGGCATATGCAAACAATCACATGGGTTAGATAGCTATACTGATCATGTGATGAGCTTTTACTGTTACCAGTACACGGCTTCGTTCGGACTACTTTGCGTTTGATCTTCACTTGTTGCTGTCTGTTCTTATCATTGTAGTCGCCATGCCAACTATAATATAGTTGCCCATGCCATCACCCCCAGTTCTTGCTCTTTGGATTTATTCGGTTTCGTGGGTTCCGGGTTCAGGGAGCAAGGTCCGGCGGGTGCTTGAGGTGTTCTTTTGACAGGCGGTACATCGGAAAGATGGCAAGCGCAAGTCCCAAGAAACTGCAGAACTCAACCCTAACCCCCAAACCTTTAAACCCCCACATCACTAAACACCTTAAAGCCCTACAGCCTAAACCCTAAACCCTAATCCTAGACCCTAAACCCCGAACCCTAAAGCCCTGCACCCCAACGCACGAGCCACGAGGCTCAGCGCATGGCCTCCCTCCAGCTGCGCAGCAATGCCATCGGCCCCGAGGGCCTTCGAAGCATCTGCGATGCTCTCAGGAGCCGGGTTTCTGGCCTTAGGGTGTAGGGTTTAGGGTTGGTTCATCATAGTGAAGAACAGCTACATTCATTTATTTTCGGAGTTCTTAGGGGCTTTGCAAGAGTCCGGCCGGCAGGAGCACGCCGTCCGTTCGCCGCTTCGACATCTCCATGAACCCGTCGCTGCCTTGGAACTTCAGGGTGGTTACAGCAAGTGTCAGACACTGAACGCCAGTTCCTGAACCCTACTATAGGGGCCTTAATGAGTAGTTAGAATAGGGTTTTGGGGCCCACTATACTTTAAGTATTGCAAGGAACACCCAAAACCCTATTCTAATTATTACGGCCCCTGTATTAGACCGTAGCCGAAGCTCGGTGTCTGAAATTGCAAGTTGCTCCCTTACGTGAACCTTTGGCTGAGGGCTGACGCAGGCGGGATTAGATTGAATTAGCATACAGAGACTTTCATGAAGGTGAATCCGGCTATTGCGATCATCATCAAACTTGTTCTTGGCACCCTTGGTTGCAATATCGCTGTTGTGATCTTGATGCTGCTATTGCCCTTGCTGTTGCGATAGTTAGTTGTTGTCAGGTTTACTATTTACTCCAGTTTTTACTGTTACCACTGCTGGTACTCATGCCAAGAGCACCTATGTGTCGTTGTAGTGCGATTTGGAGTACAGGGTGCCTTCAACCCAGGACCTCTCCGAATATCAGTACATGTTAGGCTCTTCCTAGATATCATATCGAGGTTTCGTACAATTCGGCCCTCCCTTAAAGGCCCTTTATGCATGGCCGCTTCTCCCTTGTTGTGAAGCCATCTCCGTAGGGAACTGTCAGGCTGGGAAGAGAGGGTGGTCTGATGTGCTGCTGCCACGACTTGAGGGGACCCTGCGCAGGGCGGTTTCCGGCTTACGGTAAAGCACCCCAAGCCCTAAGGCCCCTAAACCCTAAACCCTAAACCCTAAACCTGTTAATGCTTTTTCTGGGGAGTTCCAACTTCTCAGGGATGTGCAAGCCTCGTACCGGGCGGACCCTTCGACGCAAGGAAAAGGGCATTGCATTTAAAAAAACCCTAAACCTGGTTTCTATCGGTGATGATTGAAGGGAACCCCCAGATTTGAACTTCACCAATCCCTGAACCCTGAGCCTAAACCCCAAACTCTACGCTCTCAACCCCCAAACCCGCAAACCCGAGGATGCATTTTTGAAGGCCCCAATACCCAAAACCCCTTTTGCAGAGTCCTAAATATTGCCAATGCTATTCCGTAATCTTCCCAGTTGTACTTAGAGAGTGCAGTATAGTATACCCCGAAACTTCTAATTGTTTATGCCCTTGAGCTAAGCCTGTAAAGGAACCTTATTCTCTACTTCGCACGGACCCTAAACCCTAAACCCTAAAGCCCAAATCCAAACCCTAAACTCATAAACCCTTAGACCCTAAGCCCAAGCCCCTGAATCCTAAACCCTTGAAGGGCCCTTTTTGGCAAACCCCAAGACTCCGGTTGTTTCCCTCCCCCAGCCAGGCTTGTGCAGCTGCTTCAAAGCTCCCCGGAACTCTTAGAGGCGCCTTTTTGGTGCTTTCTTTGGTGAGTTTTTGGGGGTTCGGAGTCTCTCGGGCATACGACGGTTTAGGGTTTAGGGTTTAGGGTTAAGGATTTGGGGCTTTGGGGTTTAGGGCTTTCGGGTTTACTGCATTTCAGGGTGGATTTTGAAGCGCCTCCAAGATTCGAGCAGGGGTTGTCAGTGTTAGCTTTGCTAAACCCCGAACCTTCCCGAAACCCTGCTTCTTGTGCAGTTGATGATGGGGGACATTGAGGCGGAGATTGAGCCATGGCACAAGTTGAGAGTCCAGGCGGAGCAGAGGATGTTTTCGTGCTGCAGACTCTGGTGGTTTGGGAATTCGCTTTGCCTTTCTGAGATTCTTCCAGAGATGCTGTAAGATGCAGAAGGAAAGGGCACCCAAATTTTGTAAACCCCATAAACCCAAAGTCCCAAACCCTAAGCCCTGAACTCAGACCTTGGGATAGGATCCGTATAAAAGCCCTTCAAAATCCCCAAACACCGCTCAAACCCTTTACAGCCCAAATTCTAACCCTTGGCAGTCTGGATGGCTTCTGGTCTCGGTATCTTGAACAGGGGGTTCTAACAAGGATCCTATTATTCGGTCTTCTATATTAGGGTCCTTAAAGCCCTTATAACCAGCAAAACAGCCCGTGTAGAGACCCTACCAAAACCCTACGAGCCATGTAAGTCCCTATAACCCTTTACGACTGAGGGTTGCGCTTGAAACCCAAGGACGTCTTGGTTTCCCTTGCCGCGACGCTTCGGAGATATCCGACGCAACTGAAGGCACCCGCTCCCCAAAGGGTTTAGGGGTTCAGGGTTTAATCTTTGGTGAATCTAGGTGGATGTGTTTCCGGCTCGAAAAGCCAAATCCCAGATCCTGAATTGCAGTCCTCTACTTCCCTAAACCCTAACCCCCAAACCCTAATTAAACTGGAAACCCCAAACCCTAAATTACTTACGTAATTAAACTGAAAACACCCTAAACCCAAAACCCAAAACCCCGAAATCCCAGACCCCTGAACCCCAAACCACCTAAGCCCTAAACCCCAAACCCTAACTCCTCAAGCACCCGACCTTCGTCGCCTTCTGACCTGGAGGTCCCTATAGATCCCTTACAGGAACCCCTAAAGGATCCCTCAACCCTAAACCCTTAAAGGATCCCTTAAAGGAACCCTAAGAGGCCTGCAGGGCTCCCGAAAAATGGTGTCCTTCGCATTGACATGGGTAGTTGTCAAAATTAGGGCCCCTTTTTGGGTACCCTAAATATTAGGTGCCGTACTTTATTGGGTACCCAAAAAAGGGACCATAATTTTGACAACCACCCACATGGGCACTCTAAAAGGTTTGGGGTTTTAATACAGTTATCCCGCTAAAAAGGTAATTGTGAAGGGTTTTATGAGGAGAACTGGAAGGGTGCTGTAAGGTTACTAAGGCTTCTTTTGAAGGGTAATACAACTATCCCACTAGGAAGGTAATTGTGAGGGGTTTTATGAGGAGAACTGAAAGGGTGATATACAGGTTACTAAGGCTTGTGTCGAAGGCTTCTACAAGGGTTACTATAAGGGTTCCATGATGAAGTTTAGAGTATGGGAGCCATGAGCCCGAAATCGAAACCACGGGAGGATTCTGTTTGCGCGGAATATGGCCGCACAGAGCCCAACGCTAGAACGTCCTAGCAGTCTGTACACGTCAATACCCTGACTGTCGTACCCCACATCCTGAACCTCTTCCTATACTATAGGGCATTAATAATTATAATAGGGTTTTTGGGCCCATTATACTATAAGTATAATAAAGAACCACCAAAGTAGTATAGGAAATTAATTATTGAGGCCCTTATATTATAAGAGGTGTAGTTCTCGTCCCAGGTCTTGGACATCCAGAACCCGCGAATCTCCACCCTCCAGGAGGGTGGACTTGGTAATTCTCGAAACCTAGTTCATGGTTGGGATAGGATTAAAAATGCACATTTTTATTTCTTATTGGGTTTAAGTACCCACCAAAATGTAAGATGCTACCCAACTATGACAAAGAAACCCTATCATTGAATGCTGATAGCAGTCCTTTGTTAGGGTTCCGGTTGCGGTGGGTCTGCTCCCGAAGCTGTAAGTGGCTTAGGGAGCCAAAGTCGCTCAGTTTCAGCCCACACCCTGAATTCTGAAATCCCAATATTCACCCTACAGTGAACTCCAGAAAGTTGGAACATGGGTTTAGGAGGATTTGTGCTGGGATCCCCTATACTCTGCCTTAAGGGCATGAGGATATTGATGTTCCAACTTTCTGGCTTCTACTATAAACCCTAAACCGAAGCACCAACGAGGAAGATCACACAGTACACCTCGGCCGCATGATGCGCACCAACACGACTCTCACAGAGCTCTACCTCGGAAAACACAGGTGCTCCTGCAGGGGGTTGGGATACGGTGTGGCTTTCCAGGGCTGTGTAAGGCTTAGTGTAAGGGTGCTTTAGGGATTTCAGGGGTGGCAGTAGTGCTTCCGGATTTCTCGTGATTCCGGTTTAGGGGTCAGGGTTGAGCAGCTGAGCTTCGGGCACGGGTTGGGGCTTACATAGGGGTGGTAGGAAGAAGAGTGAGGACAGATTAATAGTACAACTAGGATGTATTTCCAGGCCTCAGTGTGACGCTGCGCAAGTTTCAAAGGAATTTCAGATCAATGTTCCCTTGTGCCCTTAGGTGCCAGCAGCAGAAGCTCATCCCTGAAGCCCCAATCCAAAGACCAAACCGAGGTTGAGGGTCTTTCTCGTGCTTCATTGTTATGTGTTGCTAGTGATGCCAGTGTATACTCATATCATTAACTTACTACTGTTATTTGGAAGAATACTTTCGTTATTGCTTATGAGCTGCAACTTTGCGAAGTTCCGCAGTCGGGGCTGAAAAGTGCAGGATGCGTGACGATGGCATCCGGCAGCTGGTTGACTTCCTTCTGGAGAACAAGGCAAGGAAGCCCTAAACCCCATAAGCCTTAAAGTAGCCGCTAAGTAGCCCTTTGCGTTCGGGCGACGATAAGGGATAAGGGTTATGGGGTTTCGGGTCTGGTGCCTTTTTTCTTGTCGTGCTTGGGGTGTCCTGACAGTTGAAACGACACACTAACTCAATCATGTATCCTCAATACTTCAGAAGGATTTTGAATCGAGAGCTTCTGACGTACCTACATGCTACATCAAAACCCAGGCCCTCAAAACCGGATCCCCCTTAATCCCAAACTCCTACATCAACATGTCGCTTCCTAAACGCTAAGTCCAGTCTACCTCAAACCCTAACACACGGGTCGAAACAATTACCAGCACTATTTTGTTGGTTCCTTAGTATAATTATAGTATAATGGGCCCCAAACCCTATTTTGATTATTACGGCCCGTATAGTAAGCCCTACCCCCAATCCCTCCCCACCCGCGCAGGTGCTGCGGGTGCTGGACTTGAGGCAGCTTCTCAGTCTAGGGGCCTTTGGTAATGAGAATAGGGCTTTGGGGGATAATTTTGCCATAAGTATGATCAGGAATTGAAAGGAATAGTAGTAGTCATCATAAGCAAGGCGTCTATATGGCATGGCTTTCCAGGATAAGCAAGGGTTCTGTGAGCCTTGCAGCGTTTTATAGTAAGAGCTTTAGGGTTTCGGGTTCAGGGAGTAGTATACTCCTACACCCCGAAGCTCGGGATCCACGAACATCTTTCTTGAGCTTGCTTTGGCTTCTGATTTCGTGTATGGTCCTTCAATGATGCAGGGCTTTATGTTTTGGCTTCAGGAAGATATTTGATTGACAGGGGTTAGTGTTTTGTCGGTTTTGGGTAGGGCCGAAACCCCGAACCTTTGACGAGACCGTAAACCAACAAATCAGTCCTGAGCCTGAACACCCTGGGGTTGTAACTTAGAGGCAAGAATAAGTCAAAGTAATATTCCGTAGCAACCTTGACTATACTTATAATTTATTATCGCCCAAAACCCCGATCTAGTTGTTGAGGCCCCTGTGCTGTATAATCCTGAACACCAAGCCTGAACCACACGGCATAAAGTTAGGTATGACGGAGCACTTCGAACATCCAGAAGTTCAAAGATTTCGGATTGGGACTACTTTTCAATCATCGCATATGCTTATGGCTGAACCCAAAATTAAATCCTCCTGAGTTCCCTAAACCGTAAACCCTAGAACATGAAAACCCAGACCCAAGTCTCCTCCATTTGTTCTGCGAGCAGTGCCGTGAACAGAGACCTCTTCATCACCTGGGCGGTTTTCAGAAGAGAATGTAGGGTTTAGGGTTTAGGCACCTGCGCCGGGAAAGTTCGTGTTCAATCCTTGGTGGCCTTTGGAAAACAAATCCGAAAGTCCTTGAACTTTTGCTCCTTAGCAATTTGTTCTGCAGGTGCAACGAGCTGGGTGCCGTGGGCGCGTGGGGGCCCTCTTCACTTCGGCACTTCAGGGCTCTACGCGATGTTTCAGAGTTTAGGGTTGAGGATTTTAGGATTACGGATTTCGGCAAAGGTGTTCGTAGTGTTTTCAGGGTTTTTGGTGGTTGGGGTGATTCGCTTTGAGGCGGGTTTAATACAGCTACCGCCGGTTGGAAGCTGCTTGTGCTCAGCAGACCTTGTGGAAAGGTAACGAATGCAAGCTGCCTGCAAGACACAGTGGGATTAAAACCGTAGCTCTAACTATGCTTAAATCCTAAGTCCGAAAGTATCACTAAACTCCCCTGAACCTCAAGCCCTTCAAAACCCTTCAAGAAACCCTAAACCCTAAACCCTTGTAGTAGTTTCAGCGGCCCCCGGCCCCAAAGCCGACATGCTAAAGGATTCCCTCGAAGTACCCTTAAGGGCTCCTTTGAGTGCTCCTTTAGGGGTTCCTTTCAGGGCTCCGTTAAGGGCTTCTTTAAAGGAGCCCCTGAAAGGAGCCCGGAACCAGGTACTACCTGGGGACCTTGCTGGTGCACACCAGCACTCTTGTCACCGTCCGGACCTCGGCCCCCCCCNNNCCCCGATAGTTCGAAATGGGAGTTTCCGAAAATAGGGGTACCTTATTTGGGTGTCCTTATAATAAGGATCCTGCTATTTAGGGTACTATATTAGGGCCCCCTATTTTCGGAAACTCCCAAATGGGCCCCCCTTCTGGGACTCCTTGGAAGAAGGACCCCACCCCCGGGGCTCTAAGGCCGCCCTTTATGAACCGCGCCATAGAAAGCCTATAAAACCCTTTTGAACAGCGGTCGCTATGAGCAGGATCCTGCTAGAACCACCCTTTGGGGTTTCGGATCGGGGTTGAGGGCTTGCTTCGTCACAAAAGACCGCCTTCCTTCGAGCTGATACTCTGTCTCTGAGATTAGAAGTCCGGGGGGTATCCCGGTCGCCGGGCAATGCCGTAGTGTTGGCTACAATGACGACGCTGAACGTATGGTGCGTTTCGTGTCGATGCTCCACATCGTCGTCGTCGTTCCCATCATCATGATCAATATCATGATCATGATCATGATAATGACAATGGTGATGATCGTCATCATCATTGTCATCGTCTTCATCATCATGGTTGGCATCATCGGCATCTTCATCGTCACCTTTCCTCTTGTACTCCGCATTCTGCTCCTCCTCCTCATCCTTTTTCCTCCTCTTGCTCTGATCCTGATCCCCGTCCTCCCGCTCGGCATGGTTGTCGCTATCCAATTGTATGCAGTCCGAACTTGCCCTGCCAGTTGAACCTCTCCTGCAACCGCATTGGCGAGAAGGACAACGTGCGCCTGCGCCTGCTTTCCTATTTCGGGCCCACGGCCTCGGGTACCTCTCGTGGTTTTAGGCGTTCATGACTCTATTGCTATTGTTGCTGCTATTCCGATGATTGTCTCTACTACGTACTCCTCCGGCACAGAAATGAATCATCGTTTGCTTGTCAAATTACTGTTTTTCATTCTATCCGCAATGCTCAGCATCGTCAATGTTCAGGTTTCCCGATTCTTGGGATCCCGAACTACATCCAGAACCCTAAACCCTAAACCCTACACCTCTAAACCTTCCGCCACTAAGCGCTAAACTCCTCGAGCCGTAAACTCCATAAAGTGCCAAAGCCCGCAAAGCTCTAATCCCTGTAAACCATGTTCCTAAACGGCTTGGCTTTGGGTTTTAGGGTTTAGGGTTTAGGGTTCAAGGTTTTTCGGGCATGGGACTTCGGAGGTTGCCGTGCTTGGGCCCTGAGGCGGTACTTCGGGTTGAGGCTCCTTAGGGTTTATAGGGTTTAGGTGTGGGGGTTTAGGGTTTAGGGTTCCTTTAAAGGGATCTAGAGGGTTTACTATAAGGGTACTCTAGGGGAGATTTTGAGGGCCTTTGAGGTTTGGACTTGGTGTGCCTCGGCCAGGTGCAGGGTGCACGTGCTCTAGCAGAGGCCAGCCTGGCTTTCTGGGAACACCAACATGTCTGAGGTCTGAGAGTTGGGGTGTAGGGTTGAAAGTACAGGCCTTAAACTTTAGGGTGTAGTAAACTGTAAGGGTTTAGGACTACGACGACTACGACGACTACCACTACTACCACTACTACCACTACTACCACTACTACCACCAACCACCACTACTAGCACTACTACTACCAGAACTGCCACTACTACTACCAGAACTGCCACTACTACTACTACTACTACGACGGCGACTACTACTACTACTCCTGCTGCTGCTACTACTACTACTGCCCCCCACTACTACTACTACTACTACTACTACTACTGCTGCGACTGTGGCTACGGCTACGGCTGCGGCTGCGGCTACGGCACGGCTCCGGCTACGGCTACGGCTGCTGCTGCTGCTGCTGCTACTGCTGCTGCTACTACTACTACTACTACGACTGTCATTGCTGTCTCTATCATGCTACTAGCATTGCTGCTGCTAGTGGTGCTATTGCAACATATCATTTCCCATGCGGGCACTTGTCACAACAAGGATTTGCAACTAGATTGCAGCATTGATGCAACTCACAGGGCCTCTCTGAGAACAAGACGCTCCGCCATCTCGTCTTCGGCTTGGCTGAGATCCATTGCGATCGCAGTCGTGGTATGTGGGGCTTGTGTTAAATCCGGTCACCTATGTCAACAGAGCATGCCAGATTCAGGGTCATCAACCGGATCACAAAAATAGAGCAACACCCACATCGCATTCCTAGGTGCTTCTGGACCGCATGGTCTGCAAAGGCTTTTCAGGAGTGGTTCAGAAACTGTCGGAGCAAAGTGGTTTCATGGCTATGTCTTAGGTTTCGGTCAGAGTAACCATGTCATGTAAAGCGTACAGCCCAAACCACGAGTATCGGAAGACAGCGATGTACTCACTGGCGGAAGAAAATCTACAACTCCGAACCCTTCAGTGAACCCTTCAACGCCTTTTAAACAGACTGTGCAGCCTCTTCTGAGTAAGACTTAAGACTAAGAACTTCTGTAATTAGTCCGGACATTTGGATGCAATGTGCGCAACTTCGTTATGCAGTTCTGACAAGCATAGGACGTTTCTCAACAACATCTGACAGAAAACCAATTGCCCTTACATGGAGTCCTAAGTCCTAACTAGTAGTCTGCTTGATATATGACCCTAAACAAGGTATCCCTAGTTTTGAGCAGGTACCAAAGCCTAAACCACGCAGCCGATCCCAGGATTTGAACCACAACGAGCTTTGTGATTCGGCCACTTTCTCAGATTTTTCTCCGTTGTGGCTCAATCAAGGGGGGAGTTTGGGGTTTATTCTTGGCGCCAGCGGTTGTTGAGGCCTGATGTTGAGTTTTTGCGTTTGGCGCTCCGGCTTCTTAGTTTGTGTTTAGGGTTTAGGGTGCTGGTAGTGGTGTCGGTCTTTTCCGCCGTGCGTTGTTGCTTCATCACTCTGTTGTTGCTGCTGCTGTGGAGCCCTCACATCCCCAACCTCAGAACCTGAGCCCCAAATCTTGCTGCTTGCCTCTTTGAACAACTAAGACCATCTCAAACCCTAAATCCTTAAACCCTTAAGGCCCACACCGCGATGTAAAAATCGGAAGCCTTAAGCATCCGCTTCCTATCCAGTCACAGCCTCCCAACACCGGGGTCCTGGGCAAGGAACTCAGTTAAAGTTGATATAGAGTCTGATCAAGTAGTAGTGCTCTCGCATGCATGAAAGATTAGTAGTAGTATCCCTTAGGGTTCCTTATGATAGTTATGCTGTCCCCACACCCTGTTCCACTTATTCAGGTCCCCATATTGCAGCAATGTCTTTTCCTTGGTATGGTAGCCTGAAGTAAGTTCTACAATCCTTGGCGAAAGGCCCCAAAGTAGGATCCCTCTTATAGTCCTTTATCGGGGAGAGTGGCTTGTTCAGCATGGGTCTACATGAATATTAATCTTGTTTGTTATTTACTAAACGGCAAAAGAGCATCACCAGGAAGCACCCTTCTGGTTATGAAGCAAACTACTGTTTCCCTCAGCCAGAGCAGCTGTAGAGCTAGCGGTTGAGTTTAGGCTCTACTTGTTTAGGGCCCCGCAACACAGAGTTAAAAGATCCCTGAACCCTTGATCGACCTATCCTTGCAGGCCCTTAAACCATAAACCCCTCGTCAAATCCTAGAAGCCTAAAACCGAAGCACAGAGCATCCGCGGCAGGCCCTGTGTCAGATCGGTGAGGTGATCGAGGTACCTGCTGAAGGTTTTTAGGGTTTGGGGCCATAATTAGGAAATGCCCGGAACCGGAACCCTACACCCTGAAAGCGCTGAAGCCTAAGCCCGAAACCTGAAATCCCCTAAGCCTCAAATGCCTGAAAACCCATATGTACATGCATGCATACATGCATGCATACACGTATAGCTACAAACCTACATACCTGCATACATACCTACCCGCCTGGGCTGGCTGCCTGCCTACAGACTTTCTCGCGCACTTATGCACTCGCTCACTCAAACACACGCACGCACGCACGCACTCACTCACTCGCTCGCTGACTCGCGTACTTCCTTGCTTACTTATGCGTACGTAGATACCTGCATACATGCATGCATGGATGCTCGTAGATACATGACGCACATACACTCACCTTTACATTCAATATGTCATGCTCTATGTGCACACAAGCCCTCCCACCCGAAGAGCCCAGTTTATGCAGCCGTTGCCGTTACACTGTCGCTTGACTAGATCTTATTCCTTAGCAAGCGATCCCTGCTTCCAAAATCATCACCTGAACCCACAACAGCTTGAACCCCAAAGCCCTCAAATCAGAACCCTACAAAATAAACCCCAGCGCCCCAAACCTAGCCTTGACTAAGCCACCGAAGCTTTAAACACCAGCGTTAAGCAGACATCATAAGCCTAGACAACCTTAAAGCCCGAGATCCTAAAATCCTACATTCCATCATGCCTTATAATAACCCTTACAGTAACCCCAAACCCTATAAACTTTATCATAATGAAGCCCTAAAGCAAGCCCAGCCGCGGCAGGCCTCCTCCCTCGAGACTCTGCGCATCTTTCACAATCGCTGGCCGCCCCAAGCTGCTTTTGGGGGGGGACGGGGGTTCGGGTTTAGGGTGAGGGTTTAGGGTTGGGGTAGGGGGGTTAGGGTTTAGAGTTAGGCTTTAGGCTTTTAAGCCCTAAACGTAACGTTAAGGCTTAAATTCTAGGGTTGATAAAGTTTGCATGGTTCGGGGTCGTTACAAGGACTACTTCAAAGGGTTACTATACGGGGGTTATGGGGTTTATGATTTCGGTGTTCAGGTCTGAAAGCTCATGGTTTCGGGCATGCGGTTACTAAGCCCTAAACCCCAATCCCTAAGTTCTTTGTTTCACTAAGTTGAGGGCAAAATGCCAGCGCTGCTTTGGAGAAAGGGTGCACATCAACTTTAAAACAAACCCTCATCCCTAAACTCTAATCCCTAAACCCTGAGACTAAGCGGCCAAACTGCCAGGGACCAGCCTTCCTCCGTCTTGTTCCACCACCTCCTGAGCAGCCGCATGCGCCGCTGAGCTTTCCGTAGCTTTGGGAGGGGAGGGGGCCTTAATAATTGGAATAGGGGTTTTGAGGTTTAGGGTTTAGGGTTGAGGGTTTAGGAGCCTTTATAATTAGAATATTTTTCAACAGGTCGATAAGCGCTTCTATAAAGGATCTATGGTAGGGTTCTATATTATAGGGGCCTTAGTAATTAGAATAGGGGTTTGGGGGGGTTCCTCATTATCATGATAGTTTAATATACCTAATATACCCCCGACCTTATTCCAATGATTAAGGCCCCTACAGTGGTTTGTGGCGCGGGACAGTAAGTTCACTTTGATTGTTGGCCTCCTGAAAGAGGTGATTATGGGATATCCCAACCTTATGGCTTCCTGTAAGGTGTGTGGTTGCAGGGCCTCTGTAAGGATTATGCAAGGAGTTCTACAACGAAAGGTTTCTCTGAGGATTAAGAATTCTGCCGCTCCCTTGGAATTCCCGAATATACTTTCCTTACAGCATAAAGCGCCCCAAAGCCCATTATTCATGGTCACATGCTTTGTCCAAGCCCGGTTGGGGCTGCGGCTGGGTTCTGGTGGTCGGTGGCTTGAGGCTAAGCGGGCTTAAGGGCTTTGGGCGCCTCAGGCTCCAAAACCTCAATGCAAAAACCCTCGCCCTGAACCCTAAATCTTAAACCCCACAGTCCTAAACCCCGAAACCTTCGAGGTGATCCGATCTGAATCAAGATCCTGCCCTTTTTTCGATCAGGAAAGTCCAAGCTGACGGCGGATTTGACAACGAGCGAGGCCCATGAGTCCGGTTTGGGGAATCCTCCTGAGCTTTGGCATTTCAGATGTTCTTACACGGGAGTTTCCGAAAATTAGGGGTACCTGGTTTTGGGGTCCTGATAATAAGGGTCGAACTATTTAGGGTACTGTATTAGGGTCCCCTATCTTTGGATTTTCCCACACAATGAACGGCGAGGTGTAGACATGAAGACGATTTGGTCCAGTTGATTAGGTTTCTGCAATTGGGTTGCTGAGGGATTTGCCAGGCGGGGGGTTCTTTCAAGACGTCCCGTCGAACCTTTCTGCCGATTGCAGTACTCGCCCCTAAGACCCTCACCCATAAACCTAAACCTCCCTAAATGCTAAACTTCTGAATCTTACCTACCTTGCCGTGCGGCGAGAAGCCCGGATAGCTCCGGCATGCCACTCGCATGCCCGCGCTTACAGACCAGGGGCTCTCTATCCGCGCTACACCCCAAATCCTTTGTGGAACATGGCCTACCCATCGTTTCGCCGGATGCCGCGTGCTGTGGAGTAGTATGAAACTCTTGTTAGCTTGCCCAGGTGTGTAGATCCCTCGCAAGAACAGTGAGCATCAAACTTAAATACAACCTACATGCCTAAACCCTAAACCGGAAACCTCGAAATGCCAAACACCGAAACCCTAAACCCCATCCCCCAATCACCAAACCCCTATAGACCCCCCGTAAACCCTCAAGCCCTAGCCCGCCAAAGCCGATCTGGGGCACCATTTGGGTTTTGGGTGTTAGGGCAAAAACTTTTAGCGTAAGATGTAGGTTTGTAGGGTTTAGGTGCTATGGGGTTTCAAAAATTTGGAGTTTAGTGGTTTGCGGTTTAGCAGCATAGGGCTTAGTGTTTCGGGTTTAGTTAGGAATACTAACAATGCTGTTGCCGTGACTGTTTGCCGTCACCTACTACGTATAGCACAGTAGAACACAAACAGATGGAAATGTCTGCGGCAGGTGGACAAGCGGATCGATGTCTCCAAAGTCGAGATAGCCAGCCGGCATATATTGGTTTCAGGGTTTAGGAGACTAGGGTGATTAGGGCCGCCATACGTATTCATGCTCTTCTCCTTAGCCTTAGCCCAAATACCAACCCGAAACCCTCAGCCCTAGCCCAACCTAACGACTGAACGCTAAAAAAGCCCCAAAGACTGAACCTTGAACCCACAGCTTAAGCCCTAGATTGCCAAGTAAAGCCTGAACAAAAAGCCAACAACCACGTATCTCAGAGAACACATACTAGCCCGTATACGTCACTGGAAGGACCTCTTAGTAAGCCCTACCCCCTGAAACCCGGCATCCTGAGTCCTATCACGATTAAGAAATACATCATGCTAGAACTCTTCTAGCCCCAGGGATCTAAGGAAGTCTTTTGGGCCCAAAGACCATACTATATAAGGCTTTTGGGGCTGTTTTGATGCCCAGGGTAGTAAACTTTAGCATGGAGCCTTGCCCTAAACCCTAAACCCTAAACCCTTTCCATCAATCAGAGGGGCGAAGTCTTGGGTTCCTGTGCTTTTTTCTCCCCATCTGTTGAGAGGGTTTCGGGTTTGGGGTTTAGGGTTTAGGGTTGAGGGTTTCGGGTTTGGGGTTTAGGGTATAGAGGCCATGTAGGGGAGTGTCGCTAGCAAGCTTCTTCCAGACGCATTCCCACCACTTTTTTGCTGTGAGCATCGTTCACGGTGCTTGTTTACATCATGCCTTTCATTCTGACCATTGGTGTCCGTTCTTGCTGACAGCATACCACGGAGCTGACAACCTGCGCGTGTCCTGCTCAGGGTCCGCGGGCCAACTAGACCTCCTGACGTCAAGGGCTTGCGGTGTATGATGCTTAGGGTTTACGGTAGCAGTGCCTGGCTCTGTGCAGGCGCCCCCGAGAGTCGCTTCTGGGTTGAGTTTTTAATATAGGGGCTTAAATAATTTCCCATACTATTTTGGGGGTTCCGGAACTCAGGGCCCCTATTCTAATGATTAAGGCCGCTATATTAGGCTTCTGAGGGCGCCGTTGTGTCACGGACTGCGCCTCAGGACCGGTGATCCTGGCACGGCGAACTGCTGTGGCCAAGCCCGCCGGTGAGTGGTGAGCGAGGTCGGAGGAAGCCTTGCGCAGACCGTTCACGCGCTCCGGAACATCATTGGGGATCGTTTAATCATGCATACTCTTCTCCTTTCAGGGTGATAGTACAGCCCATCCACATCCTGCAATCTAGTATGCTTGCCGGTTTCAGCATTCCTATAAGCCCCCCTGCCTTGGAAAGCAACGAATTCTCAGGAACCCGTGTAAGCCCATGCAAAGGGCTATCCGACAGACCTTTATAACCCAAGCCCAACCTTCAACCCGCAACAACCCTCAACCCCAAACGCCAAAACCCCAAACCCTAAAAAGCCTGAACCCTACACCTGACCATCAACCCTAAATACTCGCATTCCTCAGGGCTCCCTGTTGTCATTATGGCATAACATACCCCGACCCCCTATTCTAGTTATGAAAGCCCTTGGGTTAGGAATTGGGAATCCAGTGTGGGGATGTATCATCAGGCTTGTACACGGTCTGGTTTGGCCTTCTGAACTTCTAGAAGGGTCTGTAACTGTTCTTCGAACAAGGGTATTATCAGGCTTGTATGAGGGACTCATTTAGCGTTCTATAAGGATTCTGTAAGCACTTCGACTTTGCAACAACAAAGTTCTACATGTGTTCCCGAAGAGATTCAAAAACCACAAGCCCTAAAACCTTCGACCAGATCCTCCTGAAAGCGTTAATCCCTACTACTGACGCACTAAGCCTTAATCACGTCACCTGAACTTTTGTACTGAACCCGTATAAGCTTTATCGACCCCTTTGTAGAACCCTTGATAAAACCCGTATAGAACCCTTTACAGAACCATGGCAGAATCCCTTGTGAGGACCCCAGACTCTTTTATCAAACTCCCATGGAGGTCCTTACAGAACCCTACTATAGATCCCTTTCAAGGAACCCTTGAAAGGGAACCCTATTCTAATCATAAAGGCCCCTACATTACCGAACCCTGACCCCCCCCAAGCGATCGCTGAGTGCTTGCGCTTTCTCCGGAGCCCAAGGCTCTCAGACGTTTCACAGCCACGCGGGCTACAGTAAACATAGGGGTAATCATTAGAATAGGGTTCCCTTTAAAAGGGTTCTATAAGGGATCTATATATGGTAGGGTTCTAAATTAGGGGCCTTAATAATTAGAATAGGGTTTAGGGGCCCATCATACCAGAAATACAATAAGGAACCCCAAAACAGTATTGGTAATCATTTAGGCCCCTATAGTAAGTGCTATTCTAAGAAGGGTTCTTCGTCGGCAATGGGTTTATAAGGGCGCGAGATAGGATCTGGGGTTTAGGGTTTAAGGCATCTGGGTTCTATACAAGGGGAGTACTTCTTAAGCCATTGTGGTTCATATGGTCGCAGCGATTAGGGTCCTTGCTAGGGTAGCTCATGTGTGGGTTCTTCAGGAAATGTAGGATTCATTCACCTTTTGAGGGTTTTGGGTGGTAAAGGTTTACGGTAAAGGTTTACGGTTCACTTACCTTTGGTTAGTAGGGAATGGAGGAATGGGGTACAATGATAACTACTATTACTACCATTCTTCCATTCCCTACTAACCAAAGGTAGGTTCAGGGAATGTTGAGCCTGTATTTGTTCCAAGCGTTGACTCTGAGAATTGCACGCAAAGTGTATGAGAGTATCAACCCCGTGGTGCACCCTGTAATGTAGGGAGAGGTGCTAAGGCTTTTGAGTTACAGCATCCTCCATGGGAGCCACTGAATCTTTTTTCCTAACGCGGTGAGTAGAGCCCCTGAAGCCCGACCCCCGAAAGCCCATAGCGAAAACTCGAAACCCTATAAAGTTAGATCCTGAATCCTCTTAGGAAGAGGTCGTCGACGTAGCTCGTGTGACTCGGCCATTGAATTTGGGCAAGAATGGATGTGGTGCCAGAAACCCTCGGTTGCCTTTCAAGTGGGTAGTTCCCTGCATTTCTGGGGGTCGCTGTTTCAAGAAGGACTTGTTCTCTTAGAGACCCTATTTGGGGAATTATTTACCTAGTTGTATGGGTCTAGAACCAGTGTTTGCTTTAGGATTTCGGCCTAGGTCTTGAGGCTCACAGCCTGGAAATACGAAACAGGGAGTCACAAGCCCGAGCCCAACAGTCGCAAAGCCTGAGTCTGTTTGAGTAGGCGAAATACCCAGGAAGCCAGCCCTGCAAGATTGCAAAATTTGCACAGAGCCGGGCATGTTTTTATTGAACTGTGTCCTTTTCACGACGATTCAGGGCCGTGTCACGAGTCAATAGACACTACCCATCACTACCTTCAGCTTCTAACCCTAAACCCTAAGCCCCAAACCCTAAACCCTGAGCCTTCAACCCTACACCCTGCCATCGCATCCTTTGCTCGATCCGACATGGAATTCGTCGCTGCAGAACTGCACAAAAGAGGCTGTGCCTTCTTGGGGTCGAAGTCTGCGCCGCCGTGAAAGTCTGGGCGTCCTCCGTGTAATTTCGGTTCTCTGAGTCTTGAACAAATTAGCTATTGGTTTCGTGGTCCGGGAGCCCGTAGAACAGAACAGTCTTATCCATGTAGTTGCAAAGGTTAGCATTTAGGGTATGGAGCGCATTGCAGGGTGAAATTTCCGACTCATCGTAGGAAAGTCATGAGTACGATTCTTATACGTATAGGACAACACCCAATTAATTATTAATCCCCCTGCCGAAGACTTGAAGCTGAAACTTGAAGATGGAGATGTCCCCTGTGTCCAGACATTTTATTGCCTATGCGTCTCTGAAGCCGTCGGGAGAGATGGTGACCTCTAATGCAGAGGCCTGAATTTTTGATTGTCAAGTTGTTTTGTCTTCCTTGCTCTCATCATTGCAATGCTAACACAATCTGTAACAGTCTGTAACATGTTTCAACACCCTTTGAACAACATTTAGGCCCATATATTAATCTTAAACTCTGGGCTGACAACCCTGAAACTCCCAATGCTGCGGAAACCTTGAACTTCAGACCCTAAAGCCCTATGAACCTAAAACCCGAAACCCTGCACTCAACAGCCCTAAACTCACTATAATTCATTCCCTCACTCAAATTCTGAACCCTGAACCTCATGACCTCGGTCGTCCGCCGCCACCTGTTTTTTTGGGGGGATTTCTAGCCGCGCCCCATGCGGGGCGCTTCGAAGGCTGCGGGCCAGGCGCCCAAAGGTTAGGATTTAGTCTCGGGCGTATGGGTTCAAGGGGGTTCAGTTGTTTTTGTTTCTTTTTTCGGCTTTGAGCTTCCGCCGGGGTTTGAAAGCCCTAGACGCCAAGTCCCAGCATCGCGGAGCATGTGGACTTTGGGAACCAATATCGTCTTGTGTGCCTCCTCAAGGGCCCAGCCTTGTTGCTTTGAGCACCATAGCCCATGGCAGGATCCCTGCCAGTTCTAGCTACTCGACCCTAAACCCTAAACCCTATATAAAGCCTAAACCCTAAACCCTATATAAAGCCTATAAAGCCTAAACCCTTCTGCGTCATACTTCATTCTGGGGAAAGTTGTTGATATCCCCTCTGCACTGACCTAAACGTGGTGCCCTGCAGAACCTCAACCCAGAAAACCGCAAGGCCGCAATGCTATTGCGTGTTAACTTATAGCCTTTGCTGGATTTGATCGCTGAGGGTTCTTGATGATGCAATTTCGAAGAATGCAGTGCACGTGGACAAGAATCCCAATGACGAGGTTTTTTTGACAGTGTCCTTCGGTCTAGCCCGGCGGATCCTCTACAGCAACGGCTTGTTGATTTTTGCTACTGACAAATTCCCCCTTCCGGGATGGACCCGTGATCGAGAGGAGTTGGGAGTCCTCGAAGTGATTGTCTTACTGAAACTGATAGGGGCGCTCTCTAAGTTTCTATGCCGTCCTCATACAGCTCTCGACGCCGACAATACAAGCTAAATCCTTCAATCCGAAGCCCAACAGCCTCAAACCCAGCACACTAAGCCCCAAGCCCTAAAACCCTGCAGCCCAAACCCAAAACTCAAAACTCAGGTTCAATGAAGCAGTGACAGCGCCCGGCGCCAACCCACCCAGCTTTGGTTTAGTTGCTTTGAGTTTCGGAGTGGAGTAACATGCATCTGCGGGGTGTATGCATCAGCAAATACAAGCACATACAGTTACACATACTAGTGTATGTGCATATATACATCTATACATATATGTCTGTATCCGTCTCTCTGTCTCTCTCTCGCTGTATGGGTTGTGTTGGTTCGTCTTGACTTGTCTGTGCCGTCCATCCAGTAGGATGGTTCGCACTCAACACGGATCAGCCACTGCTGCCCGACTCCCGAACCCACAAATCTCAGGTTTGAGTAGATCTTTGAGAGGTCTCTAGACGTTTGTTAGCCAAAATCCTAAGCTCCAAAGCTTGCACCCCACAGAGCTTAAGGCTTCAATCGCCGAGCCTCCAAAGTCCACACCTTATGAATGCGGACCCCCTAGTCTAGTCGTTAAACTTTTCGAAACAGCCCGAACTTTCAAAAGGCCCGGTCACTGATGGCGCTGCTGAGGGTGGCGCTGGTCGGTGTATGGCCGGCCTCCTTTGAAGGGCTGCTTTTTGAGTTTAGGACCGCAGGGAGGAGTATTCATATACGATCTTTGTAGCTATGGGGGGATAGTTTTGAGGTCCAGCGGGTTCTTGAGCCTGAGTCACAGGGTTGACGAGAGCCTTGTCAAAGGGAGCCCAGGCTCTCTGCCCGGACTTACCTTTGGTTAGCAGGGAATGGAGGAATGGGGTACAATTATAACTACTATGACTCTTACTACCATTCTTCCATTCCCTACTAACCAAAGGCAGTTCCCTGCACCCCCAAACCTAAGCCCTATAGAGACCCTAAACCGAAGCTCTTAGCCCGAGGCTTCTCCAGGACGTCGAGGCCCTAAGGCCTCGCAAGGAATCTTATGGAAACCTCCAGCGAGACGGGACCATGGCTTTTGTTGGTTACACACAGACACACTTTCCCTATGCCCCTAGACCCTAGACCTTCGAAAAGCCTACACCCGAAACATCCTTCTCGCAGCCACGTGGCTCTTGGAAAACCCAGACTCTGGGACGACCGCGGCTCGCCGCTGGCCTGCACTTCATCTTGTGGCGTGTCGCGTTTTGGAGGTTCAGGGTTTAGGGTGTGGGGTAGGGTGTGGGGTTTAGGGCTTTGGGCTTAGGGATGTTTAAGGTTTCGGGATCATATCTTGGGATTTTGTTTGGGTTCATGCTGGCTTCTTTGCGAAAGGCTCAGGGTTTAAAGTTTGGGTCTGCGACCTGGATCAATGAAGTCGGAGTTGTCGGTTCTGGAATCGATTTCAGGGTTTCGGGCCCAAAGCTCTGTATCACACCCCAAACAAACACTGAATATCAAAGTAAAAGTCCGAAGCATGTTGTGCGGTTGGTTGAGGGCATCTGACGCATTCGGCTCCAAAGTTTTGCCCATGGGCTTTGGGCTTTCGATGTTTGAGGGTTAGGTTTTGGGAGTTGGGGGGTTGGGTTAGTTGGGTTTGAGGTTTGTGGAGGATTCCAGCTACAGGTTCCGTGTAACGAAGCCGCTTGCGAATATGCCTCTTGCTTGCTGCTGCTGCTGCTGCTACTGCTATTACTGCTACGACTACGACTTCGACTTCCACGACAACGCCTACTACTGCTACTGCTACTGCTACTGCTACTGCTACTGCTACTACCACTACCACTACCACTACCACTACCACTACCACTACCACTACCACTACCACTACCACTACCACTACCACCACGACTGCTACTTCTACTACTACTACTACTACTACGACTACTACGACTACTACGACTACTACGACTACTACGACTACTACGACTACTACGACTACTACGACTACTACGACTACTACGACTACTACGACTACTACGACTACTACGACTACTACGACTACTACGACTACTACGACTACTACGACTACTACGACGACTACTACTACCACAACTACCGCTACCACTACCACTACCACTACCACCACCACCACCACCACCACCACTACTACTACTACTTGTTACTACTACTACTACTACCACCACTACTGCTACGACGACATCATGAGACATCGAAGTTTGCGTGATGTCCTTCGTACACAAAGGCATCGTTCTTCTGACTGGTACCATTCCACTTGACGCAGTAATGACAGCAATGCTAGTTCTGGCTTGACGCGGCTTGAAATCTCGTCACTTCTGAACTGCCAGGTCGAGATGTGGCGGTTGCTGCGCTGTAAACCTGCACTCCCCCTGGCAGCCGTGCCACTTGCGCTAGCTGTGCGAAAGAAGGAGCGTCTTCTGTTGTGCTCCCCAATGTATTAGGAATGCCAAGTCACCGTCCAGGTTTTGCTCCGATAATGTTCAAGCCTCATGACGCTAAAGCTGCTGAATCTCTCTAGCTCGATGCCCATTGCAGTAAGGAGGAGTTCTGTCTGCTACAAAAGCCATCGTTTGGTGCAGCGGTGGATGATGGGGGTCTGTAGTCAACTGAAGACCTTCCATTCCTAACTATGGGAAACTTTATTGGCATTTTGGGAAGTGGTGGGTAGGTTTCAAGTTTTTCTTGGGTCACCTGTGATGCCTCTGGGCGAAGGTATAAAGAATGTAGAAGCCGCCGTCGGTCCTACTCCTGCAGCCCTCATACATCAACTTGCAGCAGACCATGGAAATGCACAACGTACAGGTACGCATACATATGCACGCCTACGAATGAATAAAGTACGAACATTCACACGGTTGTCGTCATGTGCGCACATATCCATGGGTGCATGTGTACAAAGGACTTTCGTGCGATCATGTTTTCTTACATGACTCGCAAGTATTCATACACACATGCATGAACATGTGTGCACATGCTTTCTTACATGCATACAGTTATACTTCAAGACATTCAGGTTAATATAAGCAGATAATCTCTTCTATCTACATATATACCTACCTACCTGTCTGCCAATCGGTATATCTACTTATCTGCTCTTATCGATCTATCTGTTTAGCTGTCCATCTAGCTGTCTATCTTTGAATCTGTCTGTCTATCTACCTGTCTATCTATCTAACCGTACCGAGTCTAACCGAATCTAACCTAGTGTGATCTCATCTTGTCTGATCGCATCTAGTCTAATCTAACATTATATATATGTACATATTTTTTGACATATACAACTATACACACATATACAAATATATGAATGCATCGGGAGGACAACAGTTTGACCTTCTGGACTTTTCTTGTCTTAAGACGTCTTGCAGAGTAGCGCAGTACCGAAAAGTGCTTTTTTCGTGGTCTGGCCAGCGGAGCATCTTATACCCCAGTTGAAATTATACTACTAATTATTATTGTTCCGGAGGAGTGGGCGGTTGGTCCTGTTTGTTAGGATTCAATGGGGGAATGTGGGCCTGTGTTCGACGAAACAAGGCGTAGTGTGTGTATATATATATATATACACGTGTAGATATAGATACAGTTGTGGAAACATATATATATATATGGAGCGAGAGAGAGATAAGTTTGTACAGCAATGGAGAGACAGATATGTACATGTAGACATAGATGCAGATGTGTTTGCATCCATGCACTTGTGCAGATGCTCGCCATCAGAAACATATACGGGTATCGTGAGCAGACATCTACAGCTGTGCTTACCTGTCCAGGTACAGACGTAGTGACTGAGCCAAATCCCAAACCCCACCTAAACCTCACCGCCCTGCAAGAGCAGAAAGAAATCGCCCCTAGAGGTTAGGTTAGTGTAAGGGCTCCTATCAGAGTAACCCTAAACCCTAAACCCTAAAGGGTGCAAAGACCCTCGGAGGATGGCCAGCGATCGTACCAGCGGTGTCAGGAGAGGCTGAAGCGTCCGATTTCAGCCTTTTTAGTCCTAAAAGGTTGCTGTGAAGGGGCGAGCCTGAACGTATCTGAATGTCTCGGGTTGTCCTGAAATTTTCTTATTGCCTGGCTCTAAACAATAGGCCATAGAAACTAAACCCGCTGTTAAAGCCTATTAATCCCCTAAACCTCTTGAGCCCCAAATCCCACCCCGAAGCCCCTTCTCAGCCCCCTATAGGGTATCCTATAGCAACCCTTCTAGGTCCCTTAAACCCTAGGTTTAGGGTTTAGGGGTTTAGGGTTTAGGGGAGTACCCCCAACAGCGAGCCCTCCACATCCGTGAGGAACAGGCTTCCCCGCAGTTCAAGCGCGTCCTCGTGACAGGAGGGGCCGGCTTCCTAGGCGCCTGCACGGGAGCGAGGGTTTGCGAGGGTTTCGGGGCCCATTATACGATAATCATCATAACGAACCTCAAAACTGGAATCATATATGGGAGTTTCCGAAAATTAGGGGTACCCTATTTGGGGGTCCTTATAAGAAGGATCCTAGTATTTAGGGTACTAAATTAAGCCCTATTTTCGGAAACTCCCTTTATCGGGGCTTAGGGCTTACCTTCACTTTTTTTGTAGGTTGTTATTATAAACGGTTTAGGGTTTTAGGGTTTAGGGTTTAGGGTATGGACTTTAGGGGCCCTACAAAAAAGTAGGTTTTGGTAGCGAAAGGTAGGGTATAGGAAGTGGCTTTGGGTGTATAGTATAGCACAGGTATAGGGCTTCTGAAGGATCTTCATTTCCTGTCAGAAATCACATGAAACATGTGGGAGTTTCCGAAAATTAGGGTTACCCGATTTTGGGGTCCTTATAATAAGGATCCTATTGTTTAGGGAATTGGAATTATTTGGGGATTTTTTTTTT
Source organism: Symbiodinium sp. clade A Y106 (assembly GCA_003297005.1). Classification (NCBI taxonomy): domain Eukaryota; class Dinophyceae; order Suessiales; family Symbiodiniaceae; genus Symbiodinium; species Symbiodinium sp. clade A. Next base: position 63,602 of record BGNK01001058.1, read on the forward strand.
GTTTTTTCTGTTTTTTTTGTGTTTGTGCTTGTTGCTTTCCTCCGCTTTTCTGCTTTCCTCGGCTTTTGTGCTTCTCTGCTTTTCTGCTTCTCTGCTTTTCTGCTTCTTTGCTTTTCTGCTTTTCCGCTTCACTTGCTTCTCTGCTTTTCTACTTCTCCGCTTTTTGTTTTTTTGCTTTTGCTTGGCGCTCCGCTTTTAGTCGCTTTCTTTGCTGCTTTTCTCTTTTTTAAGTTTTTGCTTACAGCTCTTCCCTGCTTTCGTATTGTTTTGCTTTTTTGTTTTTGATTGTTGTGCTTTTGCTTTCCTCTGCTTTTCTGCTTCTATGCTTTTCTGCTTTTCCGCTTCTCTTGCTTCTCTGCTTTTCTGCTTCTCTGATTGTCTGCTTCGCTTTTCTCTTNGATTGTTGTGCTTTTGCTTTCCTCTGCTTTTCTGCTTCTATGCTTTTCTGCTTTTCCGCTTCTCTTGCTTCTCTGCTTTTCTGCTTCTCTGATTGTCTGCTTCGCTTTTCTCTTTTTTTTGAATTTTTGCTTGCAGCTCTTCCCTGCTTTAGTATGTGTTTGCTTCTTTTGTTTATTTTGTGCTTTTGCTTTCCTCTGCTGTTCTGCTTCTCTGCTTTTCCGCTTTTCCGCTTCTCTTGCTTTTCTGCTTTTCTGCTTCTCTGATTGTCTGCTTCGCTTTTCTCTTTTTAAGTTTTCGCTTGCTGCTCTTCCCTGCTTTGNTTCCGCTTTTCCGCTTCTCTTGCTTTTCTGCTTTTCTGCTTCTCTGATTGTCTGCTTCGCTTTTCTCTTTTTAAGTTTTCGCTTGCTGCTCTTCCCTGCTTTGATTGCTTGTTGTTTTTTCTCTTGTTGATTGCTTTCCTCTGCCTTTGCTTTCCTTTTGCTTTTCAGCTTTTGTGCTTCTCTGCTGCTCTGCTTTAACGCTTTGCTTTTGTATTATTACTATTGCTATTACTATTACTATTACTATTACTATTGCTATTACTATTACTATTATTAAAACAATAAAGATATCTTCTCCACCACGCAACAGGAAATCCCTTGCGAAATCGCCTTCGAAGCCCTCTTCGAAGGGGCCCNCCCCCCCGCCTTTTTCTGAGCCACTTTGCTGCTTTCTCTCTCCCCCTTACCCCCCCGCTTTTCTGAACTTCTGAACTGCAGACCCTGCTGCTTTCTTTAAGCGCTACTACAATTAGGGTAGTAGCAAAAGCAACAACAACAACAACGACAAAGCCAGTGACACCGCAACAACAGCAGCAGCAACAACAACAACGACGACAACGACAATAGTAACAATAACAACAACAACAACAAGAACAAAAATAATACTAATAATGATAAGAAGAATACGAACGACAACAACAACAACACCGGCTTAAGAATAACGAGAACAGCAACAACAACCACAACGATAACAAAAGCAACAACAACAGCAACAGTAATAATAGCAATAAAAATAATAGTAACAAAAATAAATAAATAGTACAATAATGCAACAACAATAATACATAATCATAAAAATAGTAATAAAGCTAACAACAACCACGAGAAGAACAATAACAGCAACAACAACAACAACAGCCACAACCACAACCAAGGTAATGTCGGCTTTTCTCAAGACAGCAACAACAACAACCAAACGCAGGTTTTCGTCAGGAAACGTGGGAAATGGCACGAAATCCGTCCAAAATGGAAGGAAAACTGTCGTTTCCCTAGGAAAACCCAGGTAACGTACGTTTTCCTTAAGGTAACGTACGTTTTCCTGAGGAAAACCTATATAGGGGGAATGGCACCAAATCCGTCAAAAATGAGGGGATTGGTGTTTCCCTAGGAAAAATCCACCCTCCTCCCTCCCTCCGTCCCTCCCGCCTGTCCCCTCAGACCAAGCAAACGCACAGGAGCGAGAACAATTCCCCCCCCAAAAAAATCCTCAAATAATTTCGCACCCATTATTTAGGGTACTATATTAGGGTCCCCTATTGTCGGAAACTCCCATGTATGATGTTCTTTCGGGGTACCACACACACACAACTCCGAGATTCGAGATGAAAAAGCCCGAAGCCTGCGGGCTTCGAGTCTTTGCTGTGAGACGGTTTGGGATCAGGGCCTCTAAGACCTAAGTCAACGGCCGATTCCGTGCAACCCGACAACGCTGCACCCAAAACTGAACCCTAGCTCAAAATAGAAACCGAAGCCCCAAACCCTAAACTCGGCAATCCTACTCGCTATCCCCGAAAACCCTAAACTCCTGAACCCTGAACAACCCCCTCAAGCGTGAGCTCCAGGCTCGCACATCTGCCGGCGCCTGCTGGCCGAGGGGCACGAGGTCATGTGCCTGGACAACTACTTCACCTCCACTCGTTCAGGCAGGACTTCCCAGAGGGTTTATAGGGTGTATAGGGTTTATAGGGTTTATAGGGTGTACAGCTCGCCTTTATAATTGCATAGATTTGGCTTGTATGGTAGATTTTATAGCATAGGTGTAACGGACATAGTTCTTAGTTGTTCAGAGACCCGTAAACCCGTACAACCCCTTCCTAAAACTCATAATCTATCATAGTGATGATTGTAGAAGAACTGAAAGAAACTGTAAGCAAGTCTTATAAATCCCCCACCCTAAAACCCTAAACCCTACTATAGGTGCCTAAATAATTACCTATACTGTTTTGGGGGTTCCTTATTTATTATAAGTATAATATAAAATGCCAAAAAACGTATTCTAATTATTAAGGCCCCGCTACTATAGGTCCCTTATAGACCCCTTATAGGAACTCTTTAAAGGAACCCTATTCTCCAATTAATAAGGCCCCTACATTACACAGGCATCGCTGACCTCATGGGCCATCCGCGCTTCGAGTTTTCGGCCTTCGATGAGCATCTTTTGTGGCCTTTTAGGGCTTGGGCTTCCTCTGAGGGTTCCTTCAAGGGATCGATAAAGGGTTCTATATGGAATCAGGGTTTAGGGCACAGGGTTTAGGGCATTGTTTTTATTTTGGTTTCGCGGATCGGGGATCATGAGTCGTAAGGTTTCAAGGTGGGTCGCGTTCTGTTGTTGTTTCTGTTAGAGGGTTGTTTATGCGTCAGGATTCAAGGTTAGGTCGGGGATGTGTGTTGCTGAACCGGATGCGGAGGAAGGCCGTTCTGCGTTCGGGTCCATTCGAGTCCTCTTATATAACACTGACCAGGATTTTGTAAGTGGGGTTGAGCCCAAACATGTTGCAGCCGAAACCCTAACGCTATAGCCTTGTTGAACTTGCTAGATCTTCCGATCCTCGGAGGAGGACTTGCACTGAACACACGAGTCCTAGTGCTCAGGTTCATCCGCCACGACGTGACAGAGCCCTTCTTTTGCGAATGTGCAGCTTCGTTGAAGACTTGGCTGTTCGCAAGTTCTAAGCACTAGACCAGCAGCCGTAATTGCTGTAGCAGCGGTACCTGCGGCATCGTAGTCGTCGCTGTGGTAGTAGAATCGAAGCTGTAGTAGATACTGTAGAGGTTTGGTAGCAGAGGTAGTAGTCGCAGTAGAGGCAGTTAGCAACTTTTAAACTGCGAAGAAGTGCAGCTCTTTCCATCACCAACAGTAGTACATTCTTAATATCCGAGGACATGATCTACAACATGGCGTGCCCGGCGTCCCCAGTGCACTACCAGTGGAATCCCATCAAGACGACAAAGGCTGGGAAGGGCTAACGATAGTTGGTGGAATAGTTAGAAACAGCATCCCCTGTTCTCTAATAGAATTGTGGTAACATATTCGTATACCCCATAAGCCCTACGAGACCCTCGAGCCCTAAACTGTTCGGTTCTCCTTGAAGTTGTTATGATAGCTCTTCAGAGTTAGAACAGCAAAAGACCTCGGGGAAGCTGCGCGTGAAAAACAGAAACAAGATCCTGCCCTAAGCCTGAGATGCAGGTAGGCTTTGCGGCATAGGGTTTAGGACTCTGAAGCTACCGTGCTTCGGTTGCAGGTATCAGTCTTGGGGACCATCCACATGATGGGTCTTGCCAAGCGTGCCGCCTGGCCAGTCTCAATGTGCGGCGGCGAGGTTGGGATTTTAGTATAAGTAGTAAGCTACTAAACTGCAGAATCTTCATCATGAGCTTGTGTGGTTTAGGCCTTCAGGGTTTAGCGTCATTTGTTTCAGGAACTTGGGCAGACAGGGTTCAAGGATTCTGATATTAATTATGGCTTTGTCCATTGCACCCTCAGCGGCAAACCCTGCAACCGTGAGGGGCTTCAACCAAGGTCCGGATGCCTAGGCCTGACCCTAACCTAATGCGACGAGAATCCTACTCAACCAGAGTGGCCGAAATCCCAAACCCGCAAGGGCCCTAAACCCAACCCTCAACCCCGAAACCCCAAAGAGACGTGGAGAAGAAAGCACTTGTCCTAGGTAGTATTAGGGAGCCCCCTTAAAGGGTAACCTTCTTAACCCTACTTCTGGCTCCCTGAAAAGGTACCTCATTCAGAGGGTGTATATCCCCAGGGGTCGCCCTACCTAACTCCTGACTTCGAGGTCAAGGCCCGGATCTTACAGGCGTCGACCAGCGAGATCTATGGCGATCCGGAGGCTTGGGACGGTCGGTTATGGGTTTAGGGTTCCTTTAAGGCATCTAAAAGGGTTACTACGGTTACTGTAAGCCTTAAGCGTACTATATGATTTAGGTTTTAGGGGTTTTGGGAGTTTCGGGTTTAGGGTGTGGGGGTTTTGGTTTTAGTGCTTTGGGTATGGGGGTTTGGGGATTGGGGATTAGGGTTTAGGGTTTAAATCAGCGTGTTGGGTTTTTGGGTATTGGGGTTTGGGGGTAGGAATTTTAGGGCATCAAGGCATGCACATTGCTTCGAAGTATTCGTACCTTGGCAAATCCTGCTGAAATATAAGAATGCAAGACTTCGACTTAAGACAGCAATGTTTGTCACATACGCTCTTCCGTTTCGGGTTTACAAGTCTTACAGAGAACGTCCTGTAGAAACGTTTCAAGTTTCACCGATCACAGGAATGCCATTCATTCCAAAGAGGCCACAGCCAAAGCTCCTTGTCGACCAGGCCCTAACCATCGAGAACCCCCATTATCTCTGAGGCTTGGTCTTGTTTCAATTTCCCCAGCTCCGTTTGCTTCATGGCTTCCGGCCCACATCCACATCTGTCGCGCGATCGCATAAACGGCATAAAAGTTGGGCATCATTCTATAGCTGCGACTTCATCTCGTATGCCCAAACAGCCGGAAACTCTCAACCCCCAAACCGGAGCTAGCGTCGTTGTCAGAAGGTCACACCCCAGTCTGAAGACTACTGGGGACATGTGAATACCATCGGCGTCCGGCACCTCGTCTCGCAGTCTTGTCCGTTAGGGTTTAGGGTTTAGGTTGTTTTCGGAGCTCATGGCTGCAGAATCAGCCGGGCTATGTTCTGCATCTGCGTTCCGGTGGATGCTCAATAACTGAAAACTTCTGAATTGTTCTAGTTGTCCTAGTTCTGGACGGAATAGGATATCCCATTGATACATGTGTTCAGGCCTATTTAAGTTTCAGTGTCTCTGCTGCTGAGCCCGAGGCTTCTTAGAAGCAGGCAGCTGAGCATGCTGTCCCGGAGCTCTAAGCCGACTTCGACCCAAAATAATTACCTATACTATCTTGGTGCATGAAATCTCCGTTCTGCCTGTAGCCACCTTCGAGTTGGATTCCTTGGCTCACTGCAGTGTACCGATACTCTATAACTGTACTATACTACAATATACGATGATGCACCCTATCTTTTTTCAGTTAGACGGTCTGAGGGCTGGCAGAACAGAGGCATTCAGGGGTAGCATTTTTAGGATTCAGGTTTTCGCACATTCGGGGCGAAGTTTCGGTTTTAGGGTTATGCTGAGAGTTGGGTATGGGGAGGTCCGGGATTTGCAACTTAGTCCCATGGTGTCGAAATGGTCCGTTGATACCGCCCCAGGTCTTGCTATGACGAGGGCAAGCGAGTGACCGAGACGTTGGCGTTTGATTACCTGCGCATGAACAATGTCGACACTGTGACGTAATCATTTTCGACGGATTTCTGAAGTCTCAATGTCAAAGCAGCACAGTATGGCACGGTCTTGTCTCTTCTAGCAGGACATGTTTTGCTACAACAAGGGTACTCTAAGAACTATACGGGTCACTGTAAAGATAGGGTATTAACTTAGTAGCACCAGCAGCACCATAATTACTCACCGTCACAACTGCCGTAGTCAACATAAACCTCCACCCTTGTCATTCGTACCGTTCATCGCCATGGGCATAACAGAGGGTCGAAGCAGTTCGTCATGTTCTACCTGGGTTCCTGCGACAAAACATCCTTCAATCTGCCAGCAACAGAATAGGCCTCTGTCTATCTCCCTAAACCGTTAATCCTAGACCCCATACCCTAAGCACGCACTACTCATGGCTGTCCTAATCTTCGTCTACCTGCTGGTGCTTGCGGGGAGTGGAGGAGGGAGTATAGGGACTACTAGAAAGAACTGTATAGGGACTATTTTAGGGACTCCCACTCCCTCTTGAGCTCTTAAACCCTAAACCCCTAAACTCCTGAACCCCTGAACCCTGAGCCCTACACCCGAAATCTTTAACGCTAAACCCTAAAGCCCTAAACCCCTGAACCATAAACATTTAAGTCTATGGGTGGAAGCCCCAAGGACATTCGTGTGGCAAGAATCTTCAACACCTACGGACCCGGCAACGCGGATCTGATTCAGAGTTTAGGGATTAGGAAATTTCAAGAAGCATGTTAGCAAGGATTTCGGATTTCAGGATGTTTCATAGTAGCATGAGAGACGCAATGTTTCAGTAGCACTGCTGCTCCAAATTTCCGTGTGGAAGCCCAGCTCCAATCTTCTAGGCTTCGTATTCGAGTACGGAAATTCAGTTTAGGGTATGGAGATGCGGCAGAAGGCTTGAAATTTCTGACACACGTTAAGGGTCAAAGTCCCCAAACCTCCAGACCAGACGGTATCTACCCAATGTACCAAGGTTCATTATTCATGCAAGATGAGCACACGTAGAAACAACTGTAGTGTGGGGCTTATGGAAGCAGCAGACACGGTTGTGACGAGAGTCCTGCGTAGGCGGGAGCATCGATCGATGACTCGGAGCACAGAAGCCTGGGTAGTGCTTCTGTTCGTACATGGAGGAATCGCAGAAGCTGTCGTTATCACAGTCTATCTGCGACTGGTCTTAGTCATAGTGGCAGTACTTGTAGCAGCAACAGCAGTCCGGGTCGTTTTCGTAATCGAGAAAGAGAGAGCTTCGCAGCCAGAGGCAGAGCACCAGGGGCAGCGAGGGAGACACAGGGAGACACAGGGAGAGAGGGAGCGGGCTGTGCGGCCCAAGCGATGCAGGCTCCTGAATTTATTCATAGGACAACAGTGGTGCTGCGCCCATCCGAATCCTACGCGTCTAGCTCCAAGTGATCGACGCTGCCGAGGTCGAAAGGTGTCTATAAAGTTTGAGATTCAAGATGTTCTTGTGTTTGCAATCGTCGGTGTGATGTTCTATCTATTTCTCAGCACAGCTTTGTGGCCACAACTGGAGAGGCTCAGCAGCTAAGCACTGGGGTCTTTTCTCCCAAAATACAGGACCAGAATTTCAACCATTCACACTCAAGGTAAAAGTAGCAACTTTCAAGCTAAATCAGAGCACATCGCTGATAGATGGCATTTCTCTCATAGCTCCGTTGTGCAGACGCGCAATTTGCAGAGAAGGAGGAGCTCCAATGGCAGACAGTGCATTCTCGAAATTTCGCTGTTAAAGTACGTATGGTAGCAGAATCAAATGTACCCATGATTCAGAGGCTACTTGTAGTAGTGGTAGCGGTCAAAGTAGCCGTAGTAGTCGCAGCATGGACTGTCGTAGCAAAGAAGACACAGACACTGTTAGTGTCAGTCGCCAGAGTAGAGGAGTTGTCGCCGTGAACAAGTTCATGATCATGACATATGCCTCGTCACTGTCGTTACCATTATCACGTATCTTTGGTCTAGAGTGCCCTATCAGTGTCCACACGATTGTGGCAGTCGACGTCATCATCACTATCGTCATCATCACCACGACCACCGTCACCACTTTCATGTCCATCAGTGTTTCACTGTCATACTCATCGTGTTCACCGCCACCATAAACAGCATTCACCACAGTCAGCACTGTGACGATTGGTCTTCAGCATCATCACGTCCCGGGTGCCTCCGTCGCAGCCCTACATCCTAGGCCTGGTACCCCCAGCACGAAGCTCAGCCCAGGCATGCACCCATACGACGGCCGAGCCTTGACCTTATGTTAGCAGGTGGCACTCGTCGTCAAGATTTCGGGTGGCGAAGGTCTGCTTTTTGCAGTCGTTTAGTGTTTATCCTCAGTTGAATTTCTGGCAGTTCGCTGAATAAAAGGCCGGGTGCTTGGCTAGCTGCTTACCCAGTTACATGCTGTTCAACTTTGTAATAGATGGTGAATATCCATTTGGCTGCTGACGTGGAACTTATCTGACCCAGCAGTATGGGGCCCTGGGTCAGGTTGTGGACTGTGCACTCCGTTATTCCCGTCAACCCTGACCTCAGACCCTCAGTATGTGTGGCTCAGTGCCAGGATCTATGTGCTTGCGTTAGAGGTAGCTGTGCAAGTGTAGAAAGCCGGAATCCAAATCTTGTGTCCTTCCTGTGCAGTCGAAAACAGATTAAAGAGGCAAATGCGAGCACCAAGCCACCGCCCTGAACAGGAGTGGTCAGCAACTTCATTTTGCAAGCCCTCCACAACGAGGATTTCGAACGGGCTGTGAGCGGCTTGTGTGGTAGTTGCAGAAAGGCTTCTATGCAAAACACACATATACACAATATGTATATATATATATATATATGTATGTATATATAAACATTTGTACATATATGTCAATGTGTGCATATATAAACGTGAGTAAGAGTAATTATACAGGTACAAATCTGTGTATATATATATTTGTATGAATATATGCATGTGTATATATATATATATGTATTCAATAGAGATTATGTGTGTGTATACATGGATACAAACAAAAAAGGTAGTTCCCGGAAATCTGTTCACCCGTAAAATCGTTTACGCCGACCGCTTTCAAAGATCCTCGAAGAGGCGGCGTCAATACCGGAGCTCCCCGGTGTCCCCGCATCATATTACACCCTCTTGTCTACATACATATATATATATACACTTTATACATCATGCATACCATACGAAATATTTTCGGTTTGTGTGCAATACACTGAATACTACGCATTACATAGTATATACCTACATATGTATATGTATATATGTATATATATATATATATATATATAAATTATAGAATGTTAGATAGTGCATACCGTATGTTACATATTGCACTATGTCAGGTCATATATACATGTACATCTTATACATTCGTATGCATCATGCATCATGTATTAGGGACCATGCATTACTGTCTCATAAAGTACCCGACAGCCCGAACTGGTCCGGCTACGCAAGCTCCTGTCGAATCGTAGAGCTAAGTAATGAGTATTAATCGAAGTTATAGTTTCGTACTACATAGGAACAGTTTTGACATTGAGGACGCAGTATTCAGCCCTGCTCCCTGTAATGTGGCTCGTGCGGTAGCTGCACGGCAAGGCCTGTGTCAGAAAGGAGCTCCGTGGCGGTAGCGGCTTTGGAACATAGGTACAGCTCATCTGTGAGGGCAAACCTTACCCCAAAGGCCCTGCCGAAACAGCATAGACCATCTGTGAGGATATCACCATCTACGGCGACGGCTCGCAAACGCGGTCGTTTGGCTACGTGGATGACACGGTGGATGGCCTCATCCGGCTCATGAACCAGGCCGGGCCTCCCGCTGTTCTGTGGCACTAGCAACACTTCCCGATGCCCTAAACCCTAAACCCTAAACCCCTTCCCCCTAGACCCTAAACCCTAACCCATTCAAAGCCTGTTTTAATTCTTGGGGGAGGTTTCTCGCAGCATAGCTGGTGTGTGCCCTTTATCACGGCTGCTGGGACTGGGACAAAGATGGCCATGTCGTCGTTCTACTCGGCAGTGCTCTTGTCGCATCAGTCCGTGCTAGCTGTTTGGCTGGATGTTGGCAGAAATCATACCATACTATGCTACTGTACCGTACTGACTGTACGATGCTTTGCTGTGCTATGCTTTGCTACCAATACTAATGCGAATGCTAATGCGGATGCTCTTATCAAGTATATTCATAGCAGTACTAGTACAATATGCCGGCTAAGATTAAGACTAAGACCAAGTCTAATTCTAATGCCAATATAAGTCGAGTACCAATTTGGTACCAATACAACTACCAATGCGAAGACTGAGACTCATACTAATACCAGCATTGATACGAATCCCTAAGCTCATACGAATCCTCATACTAAGACTAACACTAATCCTCAGACTCATACGTATACCAATACGAATATGTACTATGCTTCAATATAGCGGCGTGCCTGTCGGAGGAGAAGACGATCGGGCCCATAAATATCGGAAACCCGAATGAGTTCACCGTCAAGGACAGGCTCTGGCAGTCCAGGGGTGCCCTGGGGGAAAATCGGCTGGAGCTGTGAGACGTCTGTCTTGTCAGAATGAGAAAGACAGACAGACCGAGAAAGAGAGAGAGGGAGAGAGAGAGCGGTGTAGGGGGTCAAACCCCTACACCTTAGCCCTGGCGAAAGAAAGAAAGAGAGAGAGAGAGGGAGAGAGAGAGAGAGAGAGAGTGGAGAGGGAGGGAGGGAGGGAGGGAGAGAGAGAGAGAGAGAGAGAAGGAGAGTGAGAGAGGGTGAGAGAGAATGAGAGAGAATGACAGGGAGAGAGAGAGAGAGAGCACTAGTGGCGTGAGACTTCTGGTTTTAGCGTCATCTGTGGACTTGAGTCCGTCAGCGGCTGCAGGTCGAACCCCGTACCCAAAAATCTTGTCTTTCTGTAGCACTGTAGCATTTATAGTCGCTTTGCCACAAACTTCCCTAAACCCTCAACCTGGTACCCGAGTCCGCTGGTCCAACAGAGCAGGGCGGGATTCTTGATCAGCTTCAGTTTGAGGAGCAGGGATGAAAGCTAACTCCCCAAGCCAGGGGTCGAAGAATTGGGTCATAATCACCCCAGAACATCCCCTTTATAGCTGCTGTATAAATTTCCTATTCTACTTCTTCTTAACTACCTAGACCCCTAAACCATAGACCTTAAGCGCCGGAACCTCGACTTAGCTTCGAAGCGCAAAGCCCTTTGAAAGCAAGGCAGAGCAAAACCTGGCGTCACAGATCGAGAAACTGGGAAGNTTCCCCCCCCCCCCCCCCCACCCCGCCCCCGAGTCCTCAAAGCCACCGATGTTTTGAGGAGCTCGCCGAAATGGTTGTCGAGCTTACCGGCTCCAAGAGCCCCTCGGAGCTGAAGCGGAGGGGCTTTTTTCTTATTGTTCTTATTAGTATTAAGATTCTTAGTTTTATGAGTTTTCTTATTATTCTTAGTATGATTATGACTATTTTGTTATTCCGAAATTGTTCGTATTGTTCTCTTTTTAAAGATTCCTGTTCTGTTTGTTCTAACCATTCTCATTATCATTTTTAGCAGTGTTATTGGTAGTTCCTATTCGTATTATTGGAAGTACAATCGGCTCTGGGAGTTTGGGGGTTCAGGGTTTTGGGAGGTTTGGTTGGTTTTATGAACCCAACCCTAGAGCCCTAAAGCCCCAAATCCAAAAACACCTCAAGCCCAAAGCCTCCAGGCAAGATCGTGTACCTGCCCCTCCCGGGCGACGACCCAAAGCAGCGGCGACCCAACATCCGACGCGCAAAGGAGCTGTTGGACTGGGAGCCCAAGGTGCATCTCATCATAACAATAGCGTAGCAGTAGCAAAACTCCTGACAACAGCAATCGTGGAATCGTGGTGGTGGTGATGATGATGGCGGCGATGATGATGGCGGGTGTGGTGATTAGGATGGAGTTGCAACAGCCAGAATTATTCCGGGGCTCCCTCCTCTCGTCCATGGAGGTGCAGCTGCGAGAAGGCCTGCAAAAGACGATTGAGTACTTCAAGGAGCGGCAGAGTGCAAGTGTGCGGGCTTTCAGATGGGGCAGGTTTCGGATCATCACACGGTGGGACCCCAAACCCTTCGAAGTCCTCGACCCAGAGGGGTTCTAGGTAGGAGATAGATCAGATCTGGGAGGTTTGCAAGGGTTCAGGACCTCAGATGGAGTGTTTCAGGGCAGAGGGAGGGACTTTAGACTGGACGCTCTAGGGGTGCAGAATGCCCTTTTTTTTGGCGCTTCGGATGTCGAACTGGAGTCGTGGGCGCAGCGGATTGGATCTTGGGTCTGCGTGTTCTTGTTGTATGGGCCCTGGTAGAGGATCTGAAGCTTAGGGCCCCAAAGCCCCTAAGCCATAAACCCTTAAGCTCAAGAAGCGCTCATAAAGCCCGGTACCACGCCATAGACCTCAGCAATGAACATATTGACAAAAAACTGAGCCTTACAAAACCTTTTAAAGAGCTAAAGTCGAGACATCCCTCGAGAGCGCCCAGGCCCTGGACCTGAGAAAGTACGGCAAGCCGACCGGTCATACAGCGCACCACAGTACTATGAACCAGGACAGGGCATAGGCTGTTCTGAGCTCGGGCTCATTTGGGGGGGCCGAGGGTTTCGGGTTTAGGGACTGAGGGTTCTGGAAGTTTAGGGTTCAGGGGTTTTGAGGTCTACCATGAAGCAAGACCTCGAGGATGACAGCCCTTCGGGCTATCCGGGCTCTAAGTCTCGGCGCTTCACCCCGAAACCCCAAAACCTGAACCAAAAACCCTAAAACCCTAAACCCTAAACCCTAAACCCTAAAACCCTAAACCCTAAACCCTAAAAAAAAACCTAAGCCCTAAACCGCTGAAGGATTGAACCCTAAGCATGAGCCAGGAAGGCCGGTGTCGGGGCCTTCTTGGAAGGATCTTCGGCTTCGAGCCTGTCATAGACTACAGGGTTCCTTTAAAGGCTTCTTAAAAAGGGTCCTATTGGGGTCACTATTCTTAAAAAGGGTTCTTTAAAAGGGTCCTATTAGGGTTACTTTAAGGGGTAGTATGGGGGGTGTAGTATAGGGGCTTCAATAATTACCTATACTATCTTGAGAGGGTTCCTTATTATGCTTACAGTATATTGGGCCGCAAAACCCTATTCAATTTATTGAGGCTCAGGGTTTAGGATTTAGATTTTGGAGTTCGAGTCGTTTTAGCCATGGTGTTACCCCATCGTCCGTGTGTAGCTTTACAAGATTATACTAGATACTATATACATCCTAAACCCAAAACCCTGTTGTGGTTGCCAAGCCTCCTTTTGGGAATGAGGTCGGGGGTTCGTGTCGCCCCGACACCACTTTCCATCAAGCTACCCAGTTGCAAGTTTCCAGCCCCTAGAGAATCACAGACAGAAGTTCTAACCCCTAAACCCTAAACCCTGAGATGCACCCTCACCGAAGCCTGTGACTGACATCTCGCACAGGAGAAGGTGACCAGAAGGCTTTCATATGCGATCTGCTGAGGATGCATCGATCAGGTTCTCCACTTCGAGCATGGACGAAAAAGACGGGGCCCCAAGAGTTGAGAAAGATAGAAACTCCAGTACTACCTTGAAGGAACTTTGGTACCAATCTTCTACAGTACTGCCTGGCTTCTCGGTTATATATCCCTTATCTGACCCTTGTACATCCCCTATAGATCGTTTGTAAATTGTTGAGGGTCTCCCTTTCTGTTGGCTGCTGGTCTGTTGATTCGGGGTGTGCCTCTGGGTGCTCTGGCGGCCTGAAGATAATTATATAGAGCTCCGTAGGCTTCTCTAGGGCTCTTCAAGAACTCGTGAAGGACTTTCTCCCTAAACCCTAAACCGCTTGAAAGGGTTCATAAGGGTTTTACAAGTGGTGGTCTTCCCGTGAAGCCCCTTAAAGAAATCCTTAAAGGAACCCCTAAAGGAACCCTGAAGGAATCCTTAAAGGAACCCTTAGAGTATATAATAAGGTTCCGGGGCAGCTTAGGATGTAGGGCCTTATAGGGTGTGTGCCTAGGAGCCTTTTCAGGGTTTAGGAGCCTTTTCAGGGCCGGGAAGCCCGAAGTAGACCTAGCTTTAGGTCCTTAGTCCTTTGCCTTCTGAAAGTACGAAGACCGTTGCTCCAGCTTCGAGTTTCGGATTCTGGGACCGAGGTCTTGCAAGTTCCACAGAGGAGCTGCAGCCTTCCGAATGTAGGGGCCTTCATAATTAGAATAGGGTTTTGGGGGTTACTTCTTATAGTTATAGTATGATGGAGCTGGGTAGAAGGCACCGAAGCTGTTTAAACATCCTTCAACGGAGAGCCCCGTCCATCCCAAGGCCCAAACCCTAAATCCCAACCCCAAGCCCTAAACCTTAAATCCTCAAACCCTATTCAGACTCCAAATCCAAACCCACAACCCTAAGCGGACCTTACCTGGGCTTTGGAGTACCATACTTTAATACACTTTTTCTTAACGGAACCCTTATGAAATAAAAGTTTATACTTTTTTCTCCCTGGTTACTTAAAAGCCCAGTTACTGCCTAAACCCTAAGCGCTATTGCCAGGTCGCTTGGCAGCTTAGCAGCAGCACCGTGCTCCGGAGCTCACGAGGTACAGGTGGGACCTTTCGGTGGTATAATATACCCAAGAACCCTATTCTAATTATTAAGGCCCCTGTATTAATGTCCGAGCCCCTTTAACGCCCCGAAGCCCGAGATTTGTAGCTTGAAGTCACTAGCCATTATCCTCTTCCGTGCTCTTGTTGTGGGTTTCGGGCTGTCGGGCACACCCTCAACAATCAGCCCGCAAATCCCTGCTACATTCTAAATCCTGAACCCTAAACCCTGAACCCAAGACCCTCAATCCTGGACCGCCTGAACCGCAAGCCTAACGGCGTCTTTTTGGGTTCCTCTAAGGGTTGTTCTGGGAGTTTCCGAACATTAGGGGTACCTTATTTTGGGGTCCTTACAATAAGTATCCTACTATTCAGGGTACCATATTAGGTAACCCTTAAACTAAAAGCCTAAAAGCCTGAGCCAGGTGAAGACCAGCTTCAGCGCGACGCGAAGGATCCGATTTGGCGAAGAGCCGACTTCGCCTTGTGTTTTCGGAGGGGCCGTTTTCGTGTGCTTTTTTGTATCTTTGTTGGTGAGTTTGGGGTGCCTTCCTGGACCCCCCAACTACCCTCTAATATACCCCAAGTACCCACTATTAAGGGCCATAAGGACTCCATTAAAGGGCCATTGGGGGGTCCTGGTTGTAGTTTTTGTATTTTGTTTGTTCTGAGGTTTGTAGGGCTTTTGGATGCTTCAGGCTTTCGGCTTCGGGGCTTCGGGGTCTGATGATGGGACTCTTCGAGCTTGACGCTCCCCGAGCCCTAAACCCTAAACCCTTACCTCACTAATCCCCAAACCCTGAATCCAAAAACCCCAAGCCCAAAACTTAAACCCTAAACCCTAAACTGCCGAGAGCGCCGCTGACCATTTGCATGGGCGCTCGAGGCTCTTTTTGGGGGGTCTGGGGGGGTCCCTGCCCCGGGTTGCGAGGGCATTGTTTATGTGTCGAACGGCGAAAGGAAGCGGGGTTTGGGGGTGAGCCCTAAACCCTAATTGAGAATAATTGGGGTGGTTGGGGCGGGACTACATGCTGGCGCAAGCGCGCGATGAGTGGGTGCGCCAAGTCTGGCAGCTCCCATCCTGACGTTAACCGGTGGCTGCAGGGTTTGGGGGAATCAGGGGTTCGGTTTAGGGCACGTTTAAGGGATCCGTAAGGGTTACTAGAAGGGTAGTATAGGGTTTAGGGGTTAGGGGTTTTGGGGCTTAGGATTTAATTAGGGCTTTGGGTTCACGGTTTAGGGCTTAAGGTTGAGATAGGTGTAGGGTTAAGGAGAATGGGTTCACGATCTACAATTTAGCCATTCGGTCGGAGTTGCTTGTCCTAGTTCGGCCGGTTCTTTCGAAAGCCGAATAGCACACATCTCTCCCAAAGCGACACGCGTGTCTTGCACAGTCAGTTGCACCCCTGATCTCCATGTGGAATGCGCCCTAAACTGATGAAAGCCACAGTCAAGCACAAGTCATGGGGTTCTGGGTTTAGGGTTTAGGCCCTTTTCCTTGGGACCTAGATCACCAATGCTATTCCTCACGGTTCCTTGTTACATTTATACCACAACCATAGCATACCCCACACCCTGTTTTGCATATCAAGCCCCTATAGTATAGTATCTTCCGGAGCCTCAGAGCGCCTGCCTTCATCAGGCATTCGCTGCGAAGGCGGTCATCGCCTTCCACCCAGTGTGAGGTAGCACAGAGCAGTAATAGTATCCCCGAAAGGGTTCCTTTTAGGTTTGTTGACAGGGGCTTATAGGGCCTTATGATGGTTAAGTGTGTTTGGTACTAGTACCCCGTTGTAGTCCCTATGTATTTAGAGGATATCATGCCCCGGAACCCCATTCTGATTAGTCAGGTTTGACTGCACTGGCTGTGATGCAACCAACAGATTCGAACAGGGGCAGCAGGTGTTGTGGGCTCTTCGTAGAATAGTTGGCGGCAAAGTCTAAACCCTCAACCCCAGACCGTTCATGTCCTGAATCCGTGCCCTACGGACCAACACCGTACACCAGAGATCCGGGTTTTGTCTCGGAGCCTGCATAAGTTGCAGCTTTGCTTGCACACCTTGCAGATCCACCATCAGCTTCCGGCAGGAACTTCGCAAGCGCGGAGTTTGGCACTAGATCAAAAAGCCACCACATGGCGCCACCCCACCGCGATGACGGCTCCGGATTGTGTTGTGTCCGAAACTTCAGGGGATGGACTATCCAAACAGTGTTGCAGGTATGCACGGGGAGACTGGAATACAACAGCCTGAAGGATTGGGAATGAAGTCCTTTCTCGTCGCATGAAGCCGGTATCATGCTTTTTCTGGTGAGAAAGTGATTTAGGGTTTCGTGGTTTAGGGTTTCAACGACCGGCCCACTTCTGCTTGCTTGGGCCTTTGTACTCATCCCTCCTACAGGCTTCACGCTCAGTACATCCAGAGAAGCACCCTGGACTTCAACCCTAAACCCTAACCCCCAAATCGCCTAAGCCCTACACTCTCCAACCCCATGCTTTCAAGAACCCTTCACCCTAAACCCTAAACCTTCAAACCCTACAGCCCTAAAACCCTTAAACCCTAAAGCCTTAAACCCTCAACCCCAAACCCTTAAACCCTAAACTCTCAACCCAAAACCCCTAAACCCTAAACCCTAAACTTTCAACCCTAAAACCCCAAAACCCTAAAACCCCGAAACCCTAAAGCCCTCAAACCCTAAAGCCGCAAAACCCTGAACAGTACCCCCCCACCCCCTTCCCATCGAGGCTCCGAAGCCCACGAAGCTGGCCGAGGGATCCCTCCGAGCTGGAGAGGTTTGGCCTTCTAGGGGTTTCGGGTTTCGGGTTCCTTTAGGGTTAGGGTTTAGGGTTTAGGGTTTTAGGGTTTAAAAGTTTAGGGTTTAGGGTTTGCAGGGTTTAGGGTTTTAGGGTTACGATAAGGGTACTATCGGGTTTAGGGTTCCTCGAAGGGATCTGGGTTATATGTACCCCAAAACCTTAAATTCTCCATACTCTAGGCTTTAAACCGCAGTGAGGGCTTTCAGCTTGTGACTTGGCCGTTTGTATCATACTCCGGTTTTTTTGGGTGGTCGAATATGAATCTCGTCAGTTTATGTGCTTCTTATCAGGCCGGCTTCAGAGCTGCGTGACTCATAGGGAGAAAGAGCCATTGCATATCAATGAAATTAACACCCTAATGCGTTCATCTCACCCCTAACCCCTATAGTAGCCGTTACAGACTTACCATATAGATGATCCCTGGAAGGAACTCTGCATCCCTTACATCCCTTAGAACCCAGACCTCCTTTCGCCCCTTTCTCTGGAGACCTGCTTCGATACCATCGCAGACTGGAAGGATGTGCAAGGAGACTCGTGCGGCCGCCACGGTTTGGACCGCTTTTTGGGTTCATGAACGGGTTTTGAGAACATTGCTTTCAGGGTTTCCATTATAAGCTTGTTGAAGGACTTGCAAAGTGTAGGGCTTAGGGTTGAAGGGTTCAGGGCTTTAGGTTTGGACAGCTTTTAAGGGGCTGGGGTGGAGAGTGTCCGTCTAAAGGCTGAAAGGTCTAGAGTTATGGGTTGGATCCGGGCTGCCGGTCAGAGGAAAGAAAAACACAAGCCGCCATCTTCACGTATCCTCACAAGCAAAACCGTAGTAGTCCTGTAGAACCCGCAACAACAGCAAGTGGTGTAGGGCTTAGTTTGAAAATGACACTCATAATAAAAGTGATTTTCGTAGAGAAAACACAGTAATGATGAGAGCCATCATAAGGGTCTTTTGGACTAAACCCTCGTATGCTTCTTCTTTTCCAGAATGGGCATCGCCGACGTGTGTTTGAACAGCTGCAGGTTTCAATACAAGCCCGAACAAAAAGACTGGCCCATCCCCCCAAAAGAAACGCACATGAAGAAGCCGTAAGCAAAGGACCAGCCCACCCTAAACCCTAAGCTGTGTTTTCGGCGGCAGTAGACCGCCAGGTGCCAGTCCTATCACGACAACCAGTATTGCATGGCACCCAGTGTTCATAAGGACCCTTAGGCCCTTAGGGGGGTTGGGGGTAGGGGGTAGGGGGCCTTAACACCTTTCATAAGGACTTATTAAGGCCTGTTTGAGGAAGAATGGCACCCAGTCTGGAGACCATCTTAAACTGCGGCTCCGGGGAGTAAGGATTAAGGTTGCTCGGGTTTCTGGGTTTTGTGGAGGCTGTAGAAGTTTAGAGTCTAGAGATCCAGGCTATCGGTTCGAACATCTATACACATTGTATTGTACGCTGTCATATGATATGACATGTAGGGTCTAGTCTGCTCGCCCTGAGCCCTGAAACGACCGGTGCCTTACAGCTCTCAGTCTAAGTGCGAACTCCTGAGTCCTTCTGTGCACAAGCCTCAGCCATGTGCACTCAGCCCAAATGCGCGAACCAACATCCGAAGCCCTGAAGGTAAGACAGAAAGACTTCGTTGTTGGAACCTACACACTGCTGCTGCTGCTGCTCCTACTACTACTACTACTACTACTACGACGACGACGAGTACTACTACTACAGCCACAGCTACAGCTGCTACAGATACTACAGATACTACAGATACTACAGATACTACTACTACTGCTACTACTACTACTACTATCCGGCTATCCACCACTACCCGTACTACTACTACGACGACTACTACTACTGGCTACTACTACTGGCTACTGCTACGGCTACTGCTGCTGCTGCTGCTCCTAGGTAATGCATGTAATCCTGACAGCATCTTCAGTTCTTTCAGTTAGGGCCCCCCTTGCCCCTTTTGGGTATATGGCACCACCCGCCCCAATCTAAGATACACAATATGAAAATAGGATTCCCACTCTAGATCCCAACACTCCTATCTACCTAGGGCGAGGGGTTCCTTGTGCCCAGTTTGGGTAATAATACCACCAGTCAACCCATTAGACGATTATCCCTATACTCCCCCCTACACCCCACCCAATATATCACTACTACTTCCCCATTATCAATACAAGTATAGGAATAACCAATTACCGCATCTATATTCTCTAAGGTGGTATTATTACCCAAACTGGGCGAGGGGTTCCTTGTAGAATTTGGTTCAGGGTTTAGGGTTAAGGGTTAAAACAATACTGTAATTATAATATAGAACTGCTTATGTATTATAATTACATTATAACTATGCTGGTGAGGAGACTATCTATTTAGAATTTTGAACTATCATCTCATCTAAGAACTCTGTTGTTTCTTCTAAATATTCACAAGGTAAATTATTATTCCTTTTTACTCGGTATTGTAAATAATATATGATCTTTACAAAAATATGATGAACTCTTTGATAATAATTAAAATAACCACATAAAACATCTTTGAAATAATTCTTCTTCTCCTGATGCCATTGATAGAAGTCAAATGTATCTAGGTTCTCATACATTGTTTTCATTTCAATATGTAACTCAAGTGTANAAATAACCACATAAAACATCTTTGAAATAATTCTTCTTCTCCTGATGCCATTGATAGAAGTCAAATGTATCTAGGTTCTCATACATTGTTTTCATTTCAATATGTAACTCAAGTGTATAGTCTTTCTTTTGAACATCATCTCGCATTATTTCATTAACTTCATCATATTCTGGGTATTTGTTTAACTTAGTAAATAACAATTTGAGCCTATGAAATGTTTTTGTGTCGGGCTTCTCGTCTCTAAATATTCGTCTCCTCGTCAAGTTTTCAACCCACGGCGTGGTTGCTACATTGGCTGTTAGATCTTGCATATAAATCGGAACATACGCCCTACCCCTGCTGTCTCTGAAGGATACTGATAATCCTTGGTGTGATTCAGTCTTCAGTTGGTATAAATGGACATTGATTGAATAGGTTCGTGGTTTTCTTGGGTTGGTTCTTCCTGTTCTTTTGTTGTCTTCTTTTGCTTGTGCCATTCTCTGACCTAGTTGTTCTTTATCCTTGTGCTTGTCGTATATTTTATTATATTCGTTTTCCGCTGTAGTTTTTTCTTTGTCTGGTTTTGCGGTGGTGAGTTTCCTAATTAAATTGTCTGCTGTGGTGAATTGGGCAATCTTACGATCTGAATATAAATTAATTATATTTTGAACTTTTGTTCTGGTGGCTTGGGGGATGCGGTTTCGTCTGTTGTTATAAAATGTTTGTAGTGCTTCCGTATTACGCTTAATGGCTTTGGACATATACTAATATAAATAAACTATATATTAGTAAATCTTTACCAGGACCCCCCAATGGCCCTTTAATGGAGTCCTTATGGCCCTTAATGGTGGGTACTTGGGGTATATTAGAGGGTAGTTGGGGGGTCCAGGTAAGTGTAATTTTCCAAAGATTTGTTTGAAATATTAAAAACATTTAATGTATAGAAATATGTCTAAAGATACAAAATTATATATAGTATAGTAGAACATGAGTAAAAATCCCGAGGATATGACAATGGATGAAATCAAAGAGCAACTCGCAATATACAGCAGATTGTATTACAACAAGCGTAGAAATGATGAAAAATATATGCAAAAGAAACGAGAATCTGCACTACGACACAATCAGAGAAAGAAAATCAAGGAGCATGAAGAAGCTAACAATATCAAACTGAACCCCGATGAGTTGACAGAAGAATTGTTATCTGAAACAATGAATGCGAAAAAGCCTTTTAAAGCAAAGCGCGGCACACCCAAATATGATATGAGCAAGTTCAAGATCATAAAGCCAATGGATGACGAATGATGATTTAATTTAATTATTAAATCATTATTTTCTTTTGTTTTATATGAGTGAGAAACAAAAAAATATTAATGATGTGTATTTTGATCGCGAGGGGTTTGGCTCAAAAAGCCGAACTTTAGAAGAAGCATGGGGGAAAGATAAAACCATTACAATGTCTGATATTAACGAGTTTTTTAAGAAGAATGTTGAACAAAAACGAAAGCCCGTCGGTTCAAACAGCTTTGCCGCCCCGCATTCAGCATACGAGTATCAAATGGACTTGTTTTTTATTAATGATTTGAAAGATCAAAAATTTAGAGTAGGGATGTTAATGATTGATATATTTGATAAGTTTATGCACGTGGTGGCGATTAAAGGCAAGAAAGAAGAAGATCTAGCGAGTGGGATGATTGAGTGCTTAAATAAGATGGGAAGTAAGCCAAAAATCATTTATACAGACGACGAAGGAGCAATCAACAAGGAGGCAATACAAAAGTATTTACAGGAACAGAACATAGAACATCACAGGACTAGGGCGCATCCAAATTTTAGCGAGAGGGCCATTGGGACATTCAAAGATTTATTATATCGCCGTGTTGAAGCCGATCAGAAAAAGGATAAAAACAATATTCAGTGGATAGATTACATTTTTGAAATATTATTAACATATAATAATAAAATGAAACATTCCGCAACTGGCTTCACCCCAAAGGATGCCAGAAAACCGAGTAACGAATTAAAAGTTAAACTCCACTTAAACATGAATGCTAAACGAAATCGGGTATATCCTGAATTAAGTGTTGGTGACGAAGTGAGAATATTTAGGAAGAGGAAACCCAATGAAAAAGAGAGAGTGGGCAATTTTAGCCAAAATGTTTATGCCATAGAAAGAATTGATGAAAAGTTGGGTCAAAAATATTACTATGTTGAAGGTATTGATAGGGCGTATTTGCGTTTTGAGTTGTTACAGGTGTAGTTTTTGACAGTGTATTTTCAAGTTGTGGGGGCTTGTTCAGTGACCTGCGCCTTAAAAAGATTCGCGTGGGTCTAGGATTGCAACTTGTAGTTGTGAGTTGCTCCACAACTTGTATCTTATAATTGTGGTGAGTTGCTCCGCAACTTGTAACTTCTAGTTGTCAGTAGGCTCGCTGCTTTTTTATTTTTTGGAGTTGCGGGCATGTGCACAGCTTGAGCTGCAAGACGTTTCGCAACGTGCATTTTCCAGCTGCGCACTTTTGTCCGGTTCCTATTGTTGCTACTTTTGACTCCAGTGGTTCAAGAGACAACTGACTTGTGGCATGCGGTTTCACATTCATGTGCTGCTTGAGTCATGAACAACCATTCTAGCAGGTGTTCCAAGGTGTGTCAACACAGAGAAGCCATGTCTGCCGCGGCAGAGGGTCCTGCCCAGAAGAAGCGGAAGTTCGCAGATGTTGAGCAGGACAACCTGCCCGAATGGCTGGCTGCGCAATTAGAAGGAGTTTGCACCGAGCATCAGAGGACGGCAGTCCGGCAGTGGTTTGCCAGTTATGGCAAGCAAGACGTGGCAACCATGCAGGTGCAAGTTTTAGATCTTGCCGTTGGCAAAATCTTCCCACATGCCAGAGTCGGACCGAGTGCGCATAGTGTCGGCGCTGCACAACGCAACGCGCCCTGCTCCACCGGACCCGCTCCTTGGCACCAGCGCAAACCCTTTGTTGATGTAGGCATTCAATCAATATTCTGTTTTAATCGTATGCTTCCCCCGAAAGCTTCCCCGATAGGCTTAGTTGATTACCTTACTTATTGGTTTTAGGGGTTGGCCCTTTGGTTGTAGCGTAGTTGTTTATTCCCCCCAAGGTTTGGTTTCCTCGTAGGGTTCCCCGATTGGGTTATTTGATTGGGTTGCTTAGTCGGGTTTAGGGGTTGAGTTGTTCTTTTGTTTTAGTCCTAGGCTGGTGGGTTGAGTTGCGCTGTCACTTCATTGTAAAAACGTTTTTTGCACTCAGGTTCAACTTGACAAGGTTTGTCAGGTTAAGTCGGCCATTCTTTGAGTCGAGCATGCTGCTTCAACGTGCGACTTTGGATCGCAATCTATCCGCCTTTGGACAAACGACTGGAGACGGGGCGGGAAGCATTCCAGCTGCGGTGAGGCGTGGTATCAGCTGAGGAAGATACGAGAACAAGTGCGCATTTTGCGGAGAAGCTGAGTATTCGGACGCCGAGCTCGATTCGCGCGTGCAGCCCAAGCTGTCGTGCGCGCACTTGGCGCCTCGTGCTGGGTATTTCCATGCAGGTTTCGCAAACAAGTTTGACGTGAATTCCATGCGAAACTTCATTCTTCTATGCGGCTCCCATGGCAGGAAAGGCACTTGTCATGAGGGGTTTGACTCACACAAACTGGCGCTCATTCCTGATATCCTGGGGCAGGCGCAAGACTGGAAGTTGCTCAACGCTTACAGTGAATGCAAAGCTGGCGACCAAGGCAACTCGGGCCTGCAGCTGCGCACGGTAACCTTCGACAAGTTCGATCCCGGCATGGTCTACAATCTACAAGCGTGCCCTTGCAACCCGATTGCACAAGTTCGTTTTGGAAAACCGTCGCGCGCTCAGAGAGGTCCCCAATGTGGCCGACATGACTGCCGCTGTGAGAGACCTCTCAATGAGTGAGAGCTGTCGTGGACAAAGGGAAACTGAAGCTGCGGTGGAGTCTGTGTTTCCCAGCTCTGAGTTTTCGCAAGCTCAAGCTTCCCGACCAGTGAAGCAGTGCGTAGTGGCACCGCCGCATGCAGGACGCGGTGTTCTTGTCCCACCAAGAACCTTTCAGCAAAGCTGAAGCCCGTTCCTATTTGACAAAAGGCAGGTGGCAGTGACAAGGCTGTGACAAACAAGCTTGACGATGAATCTTGATGAGCCTCAGACCCCAACCTAGGCCCCAAAACACCATGTCCAGTTTCTGTTGAGGGGGTTGGGGATGGATGGGCTGAGCGTGCTCTGAACGTTTTGGGTGAGTGGGTCCTTGAAGAATTCCCAAGAAAGTAGGGTGTGTCCAGTAGCGTCATGCCGTAGTTGTATACCTTTAACCCCAAACCCTGAACCAAATTCTGTAAGGAACCCCTTGCCCAGTTTGGGAAATAATGCCACTTTAGAGAATATAGATGGGGTAATTGGTTATTCCTATACTTGTATTGATAATGGGGAAGTCGTAGTGATATGCTGGGTGGAGTGTAGGGGGGAGTATAGGAATAATCGTCTAATGGGTTGACTGGTGGTATTATTACCCAAACTGGGCACAAGGAACCCCTCGCCCCTTTTGGGATATGGCACATAGGTAGATAGGAGTGTTGGGATCTAGAGTGCGAATAGGATTTTTTTATATTGTGTATCTTAGAAAGGGGCGGGTGGTGCCATATACCCAAAAGGGGCAAGGGGGGCCCTAACTCTTTCCGGATCCCTAGGAACCTACCTACACCTTGGAACGTCAGACCCTGCGCGTTCCCAGACCCTGCGCCCTCAACGCGAGAACCCCGCATCCCCCAATGTATCCCCTCTACCGCGCGAAGTTGACTTAGGTGATCGCGCGAACGGAGTCTTCTTCGGTACGAAGACAGCCTTGGCCCAAGCCCAGACAGTAGCGTTGCAGCGTTCAGAATGAGTTTGCCAGATACCAATTTCACGATTGGAGGTTTGCCCTAGCTCAAAACCCTTAATCATACGTACCTTTAAAGCTTGAAGCTCCGAGCCACCAGACCACCAGATCCGGACGTCTCAGCATCTGTCCTCTGAGCTTGAAGCGATCCTTGTCCTAAGCGCCCTTTAAAAGGGGTCGAGTTCAGAGTTCCTTCGCCACACTTGTGGGGTCTTGCTACCAGACGAAGACCTTCTAACAAGGGATATGGAAGCTCAGCAACTAAGGAATCCTAGTATAGACCCCGAAGTACAGGATCCTGTATTTAAGAAACTCCACCCCAAAGATCTATATAACTGCACTCAGCAGCAGTGGATTCTAGCAGAAAAATCTCCGCGGTCCAAAATTTCAATTCGAATCAGGATTTAGGGTTTAGGCTACAGTTCCCCCAAACGCAAACTCAAAGCAAGCAAAGGCCCTAGACCCTAAACCTCCAATCTTTTGAAACCTGAAACTCCTAAACCCAAAATCCCAAACCCCAAACCCTATAGTACCCTTCTAGATCCCTCAAAGGAGCCCTGGCCCCCAAATCCCTCTCCGCGGTAGCGCCAGGCCATGATGTTGTACCACGCCGGCCCGGACTCTGCGGCTCAGGTGTGCTGCTACTGTGGTGGCGGGGTCATCAAGGAGCGGCCTTGCGGTTTTAGCGGCCTTTGGATTTAGGGCTTTAGGGGTTTAGGGCTTAGGGTTTAGGTCTAGGGTTAGGAACCCGTAAAGGCCCATGTACTAAAGCCACCTAGTCACTTTGTCCCTAAAGTATTAAGCCTTGACCCAAAATTTGCAAACCCTAAACCAAAATCTCAAACCCGGAATTTCTTCCTAGGCCCTGGTAAGAATCAAGGACACCCAATCGGCGAGGAAGGGTCGGTGTTGCTTAGTCAACCTGCTTGCAGAACGAACAAGTGATGATGAACTTAAATGCATGGCCACACGTATGCATGTACGCGTGTATGTATACGGATGTATGTGTGTATGTATGCATGCATGCATGTGTGTGTGTACGTAAGTACGTAGGTAGGTAGGTAGGTATGTATGTATGTGTGGTTGTATTTGTGTATGTGTGCTTGTATGTGTAGGTGTAGGTGTATGTGTATGTGAATCTGTATGTGTATGTGTAGGTGTCGGTGTATGTGTATGTATATATATACATATGTATGTCTGTCTGTATGTATGTATGTATGTATGTATGCATGTATGTCTGTGTGTCCGTCCGTCCGTCCGTCCGTCCGTCGGTCGGTGGGTCCGTCGGTCGGTGGTCGGTCGGGTCTGTCTGTCTGTCTGTCTGTATGTATGTATGTCCATTCATGTATGTTTGTGCATGTATACATATACCTATACCTATACCGATTCCTATACATGCACATACTCGACAGAGAGAGAGAGAGAGAGAACAAAAAGGATAGAGTTTTGTGGCTCCGCTGAGACACTACTTGAGGCCTTGCTCGCACTTCTCACTTAGCCCTCCCTGTGATCACATTTCCAGACGACTTTTCATGAAGGAACCCCGGCCATCCCAACAAAATATTGGCCAAGTTCGAAGAGCTTGCGCCTGCACAGACAAGTGTTCCCGGAAGATCAAGCTACAGTCTGTCCTTGGTGCGCGTGCCTTGGAGCATCATCAATATGAACCTCATGAGCAGATGAAATACTGAAGTGCATAAAGCAGGGATTGTAGGCAAGCATACTACTGTCATTATTACCTCTGTAATTATTGTCAATTAGTACTATTATAAATATATTAGTGTTTGTGTTTTACACACGATGTCGGCCCATGGGCCCCTGCACCAGTCACCAGTGATCACGCCCCCGACCTTTCAAAGCAGTTTGGGCTCCAGCTGGTCCTAGGACTCCGTTGAAGAAGTCGCAACCGCCAAGTTCGGAAGTTTAATGTAGGGACCTTAAATAATTAGAATAGGGTTTTGGGGGTTCCTTAATACAGCTATGGCATATACCCCCAAACCCTATTATTCTAATTATTATGGCCCCTACATTATAGAGAACCCTTATTTTTATAGTGGTCCTTATAGTCCCCTTTAAAGGGACCCTATTCTAATTATTAAGGCCCTGACATTAGGCCAGTTAGGCTCTTGGGTTTTGGGGTTCCAAAAGCCGTCGATCGGAGGCCGAGGCCCTCAGGCGGGAAGGGCCAGGCTGTGTGAAGGTTTTTCCATATAGCAGAAAGCACCAAAACGTAATGTAGGGGCCGTAATAAGTAGAATAGGCTAGGGTTTCATTACAGAGGGACTATGAGGACTATACTATAAGGGTTCTATTATATAGGGGCCTTAAATTAGAATAGGGTTTTGGGGGGGTATACTATACTATAATTATAATGAGGAATCCCCAAAAAACTATTCTAATTATTGAGGCCCCTACAGTAGGGGGGGGGTGCAGGAGTGCGACGAGATGTGCCGCTTGCTGAAGAAGCACGAAGCAAGTGAAATTGAGCCCGGGCCCGTATGCTGCTTATGCTGTTTGAGAGTGACCACTGTAGGGGCCTTCATAATTAGAATGTGGTTTTGGGGCCCATTATACTAGTTATAAGAAGGAGCCCCCCAAATAGTATAGGTAATTATTAGGGCCCCTATATTGTGCTCAGACAAGACGAAGAAGAACAATGACAGTAAGACCAACACTGATAACGCTATAAGAATGCTTGCAACTTGCAACGGTAAGTATCAGAATTACAAGAACTCCCAAACAGCCGAAGAAGGTTGGGTCCCAGGGAAGGCCCGCCCCTCAGAGGAACCGTTGAAAGGAACCCTTGAAAGGAGCCCCTTAAATGAACCCTTAAATGGAATTAAGCCGATAAAGGAGCTTGCTGAAGGAACCTTTAAAGGAACCCCTGAAACGAAGCCTTTGAAGGAACACCATAAAAGGAATCCTTTAGAGGATAAAGGAACTCCTCGCCAACTCCTGAGCCCAAACCCGATGCCCCAGGGTTGGGGCGCAGGGTGCAGAGTTTAGTTTAGGGTGCAGGGTTGAGGGTTCAGGGTCTTAGGTTCAGGATTTGGGGTTTAAATAGGCTGTAGGGGATCAAGGTGAGGGAAAGCTTAAAGCTTGATATACGGCTTGGCAGGCGTCAGGAGGTAGGCAAAAGGCTTCAGGGAATACTGCGGCCTCCAAAACCCAGATTGAGAGAACCCGATGCCCCCCCCCCGCCCCCGCATCTCGGCCGAGATCCAAGTTCGATGCCATGAGAGACGCTGCAGGTGCCCGGGGCTTCGCGCATCAGGTAGATTTTGGGTCTTGGGTTTTAGGGTTCAGGGTTTCTTCAAGGAATCCATAAGGGTTGTTACTCTAAGGGTGCTATAGCAGCGCTTTCGTTTTGGAGTTTTCGGGAGGTACTCTGCAGGCGGGGAGATGGCACACCTCACGGGACCAAAGAAGCGATGATGATGGTCCAGGGTTTGGGGTCCCTTCAACGGGAGTTTATAGAGTTTAGGTTACATTATCGGGTTCCTTTAAGGTACTATAAGGGTACTACAGGTAGTGTCGCAAACTCTGGACAATGTCGGAGGTATGTTGACAGCTTTCGTTGGTTTTCGTGCATTTTCAGGACATTTCGGATGATTCTATGGGGTGGGGACGGGGAGAGGGAGGGGAGAATGACTTTGGCTCTAACAGAGACCATTCCCAGAGCACTGGTAATCACAGCGTTTCGCCACTTTGTGCAACATACTTCAGAAGGATGTTTGACGTTTCTGCAACAAGATGCACTGTCACAATTGCCATGCCTTGCCGAGCATGCCTAACAGTCAGTACATTGGTACTTACAGCGTTTTCGCCACTGTATCCAACATACTGCAGCAGGACGATTGAAATTTGTAGAACACGAGGAACTGTCACAAGCGTTCATGCCTTGTGCGAGCATGCCCGAAACACCGGAAATCCTTGCGCAATATAGTGACATAGTGCGCAAGAATATCGTGATGGTGATAATGGTGGCGATGCTGCTGCTGGCGATGATGATGATGATGATGGTGGTGACCTGCACAAAAATGATGACAGCCAACATGCCGGAACCTTTTAAAAGGACCCTGTTGTAGAACCAGAACCTTTAGCTACCCTAGACCCTAGACCCGTTTACTATAGCGAGGGGAACCTCAACCCTAAATCCTCAGCCTAAACCCTAAACCCCAAACCCTGAACCCTAAACCCTTATAGTACCCTTCAAGGAACTTTTATAGCTCCCTTACGCCCAAAGGACCCCTTAAAGGAACCTTAAGGGACCCCTTAAAGGAACCCCTCTGGATCTCTTAAAGGACCCTTATAGATGCCTCAAAGGACCCTTTAGATCCCTTAAAGGAACCTGTACATCCCTTAAAGGACCCTTATAACGGGGCAACCTCAGAGCACAGCAGGCGATGCCGTCACAGAGGCTGGGGCCGCCTCCATGGCTTCGATGGCTCGGCTCCCAGACGCCTTTAACGGTTTCGGGTTTTAAGGTTTTAGGGTGCTTGGGTTTGGGGTTTCAGGGTTTAGGGATTGGGGTTTCAGGGTTTAGGGTTTCAGGGATTTAGGGTTTAGTTTAGGGTTTACGGTTTTAGAGCTTAGGGTATAGCTCCTGCAGGGGTTTTTCCATGCTTCTAGAAAGGTTTTTTCTGTTTTTGTTCTTGAAAGGGTTTGGCTTTGAAGTTCAGGAGGTGGAGGGGTCTTGCATCATGAGTGCAATATCGGGTCGGCATAATTGGACATAATATCCCTCCATACACGTAATCCCTGATAGCCGTAGAACATACCGCCGACTCGCTAGTCTAATTATCAAGGCCCTTTATGCAAGAACCCCAAAGAATGGTACTTTAAAAG
>BGNK01001058.1:98402-123656 GCA_003297005.1 Symbiodinium sp. clade A Y106
CTTTCCTTTATCCTTTAGGGTTTAGGACTTAGGGGTTTTGTAAGGCTTTTGAAGGGTTTCTGTAGAAGTTGTTCTTGTTGCTATCAACAAGTATTGGGATGGTTCTTATGTAAGGCATATAAGGTTTTCAGGGCTTTATTTGCGTCGTCTTGTTTTTTGATAAGGGCGTTTGTCAAATTGCAGGCTTTCCTAAAACTGGGGCCACCTTCTGCAGCGGACACTAGATCAGGGATCCGTTCATTTCCGGTCTGTACTTCGTTGTTCTAAATCCATGTCGGATCTCTATGAATAGCTCCCTAAACCCTAAACCCTAAGGTAGAGTCACCCCTCTGTGAAACTTGACGTATTCAGCAACCCAAAAACCTCTAGAGTTTGGGATCTCGGGTTCCGTGTTCAGATTCAGGGCTCTACACCCGTGGCCCGAAAGCTTTGCGAATGAACCTTAAACCGTAAACCCTAAACCCCTACCCCCTAAACCCTAAACCCCTAAAGCCCTAAACCCTATAGTACCCCTATAGATCCCTTAAAGGAGCCCTTATAGATCCCTTAAAGGAGCCCTAAAGCCTACAGCCTCAACCCATGGCTAGGCTCGTGACTCAGAGCTACAGTTTTGGCAGGAAGCTCAGCTTCTCAGAGCTTCCTGGGTAGTAAGGAGACCCCTTAAAGGGCTCCTTTACGAGATCCTTTAAGGGTTTCTTTAAAGGAAGGGTTCCTTTAAGGGTTCCTTTAAAGGAGCTTCCTGGGTGTTAGGGAGACCCCTTTAAAGGGGACCTTTTTTTTAACCCTATACTCCTAACTCTTTAGAGCTTCATTAGTGTTGTCAGCAATAGTTTTGAGCTTTTTGTTGTTATAAACCGATTTGTGGAACTCGTATTTTTATGATGCTTCTAAGGATGTAGGGGTTTAGAAGGAGTTTGCTGTTATAAGGGTTGCTGCAAGCTTGGGTGGTTCTCAGTGTCTAGGGCCTAGGTTTGAAGGCTTCGGAGTTTCGGGGTGTAGGGTTTTAAGGTTTAGGGTTTAGGGTTTAAGGGTTTATGGTTTAGGGTTTAAGGGTTTAGGGTTTAGGGGTTTAGGGGTTTAAGGGTGTAGGGTTTAAGGTTTACGGTTTAGGGTTTAGGGTTTAAGGGTTAAGAGGCCCTGGTAGGGCTTTGGGACACTTTATATTTTCTCTTATTGGGCATAAGAGGATCTTACTTACTAATACTTTTTAAAAGCTTTACAAGCCCCACCTAGTACGGTTTTAGAGGCCCTGAACAGTGCCTGGAGCGACGGTACGAAATTCTAAACCCTAAACCCAAACCTTTTGCCTGAGCCCTAAGCCCTAGCCCTAGACTGTATTATATCGTTCCGGTGAATGCCTGCATGTCCACTGCAGAAGATAAGCGACCCCAATATACACCCTAAATGGTAGCATCCTTCAACAGGGGGTCCTATTTAACAAACCCACGTCCCAAGCCCTCACCGTCAAAGCCGGGTGTTCAAGAACCTCATTCAAACTGCCATACCTTCGGGGTTAAGGGTTTAGGGTTAGGGTGAAGTTAGGCTTCCATAGTATACCCTTGAGCTCTAAACCCCTAAACCCTAAACCCCTAAACCCCTAAACCCTAAAGCCTTGGACCTTAACCGTAAGGTGCTGTCCAAGTTAAATTAGGAGCTTTAGGGATCCATTTTACAGTCTGAACACTTAACCTCGTGAAACTCCATCCTTCTTTAATCCGGTTAAAGATTTAGTAACCCCTCTCTCTCTCTCTCTATATATATATATGTATATATAATATGTACGTCTATACATCTATGTATATATCTATATAGCAAGTGTTCGTGTGTATATATGTACACACATACGTATATATATATATACACCTACATATATATATATTTATTTATGTATATATATATATGTATATGTATATGTAGATGTATATGTATATGTATACGTATATGTACCTGAGAAAAGACCTCAGGACCGAGAACCATGGGAATCCTCGAGGATCTGTGGGCTTGGGGTGCGTAGGTTTTTTTTAGGATTTCAGGTTTAGGGTTTGGATTTTCAGCTTTAGGGTTTAGGGTTTACGGGTATGAAGTTTGGGTTTGGGTTTTCAGGTCCAGGGTTTGGGGGTTTCAGGTTTAGGGGTTTTCGGGTTAAGGATTTAAGATTTGGGGGGGGGGGGGGCGGGGTTAGGGGGTTTCCGGTTTAGGGGTTTGGGGTTTTCGGGTTGGTGGTTTTGGGTTTTGGGGGGTTCGGGTTTTTTGTTTTTTTTGGCAAGGNGGTTTAGGGGTTTTCAGCTTCAGGGATTAGGGTTTTCAGGTATGTTGGTTTAGGATTTGAGGGGTTCAGGTATTTTGATTTCTTTCGCACAGCTTTCGGGGATTAATGTCTAGGGTTTCGGGTTTGGAGGTTCCTTGGTTTAACGGCTTCGCGGCTGAGGGAGGGATGCATGTGGGCTGTAGGTTTGGAGTTTGGGACTAGGGGTGCGGGTTCAGAGTTCGGGAGATCGGCTCTGGCTTGTGGGGTTTCGGGCACGTGACTGTGTCCGGTGCTCGAAGTTTGGAATTGCACCTCAAGGGTCTCGGGTTGAACGTCCTAGATTCAGGGTCAGGCGTTGGGGCTTGGGCTGGAAGATTGGCATGCAGAGGACTGGTGCTGAAACGCTTGAACTTCTTAATCCCTACCCCACACTTCCCCTACTAGCAATACTTCCATTTCTGCTTGGATTCTAGGCTCGCCCTTCAAACTTATGAGAACAAATTAATTAGGCGGTGGCCAGGGGCAGTACTCGTAATATATTACCTCGATTATCGAGAGTTCCAGCGACGCAGCTAAGCAGGCGAGTCATGTAAAAGCTACAGTATCAGGGGCCACTGAGAGCAGGAGGAAAACTACTAGGGGATGTAGAAGCCAGGTTGAACTGTCTTTTCGGGGAGGGGGCAAAGCGGCGGCTTGAGCATTGCTAGTAGGGCTACAGGAGCCTTTTGTTCCCTCGGTTCGTAGCTGTGGTCCGTCGAAGTCTGGGTGTCGTTCGGTACAGTTTCTTTTGTACTCGAAAGTGCTCTTCTGCACATGTCTACCGGAGCCCCGTGGTTCAGAGCACACGGGAGACTGCAATCCCTGTGATGTGCAGGACATCTCTGCCAAGCTGGGCATCAAGGAGTTGCGCCCACAGCTACTTCTGCGCACTGTTACTGTTAAAGCTGACACCATGATCCATGAACCTATACGTCACAACTCGCACAGTTTAGACCGCAGCGTGTTTCATAAGCCCCCATAAGTAAGCTTCAAATCCTAAACCTAAACCCCAGTCATAGCTTGTAGGAGTAGTCGGGGCAGGAGTAGTAGCAGCAGGAACCGGAGCAGGAGCAGGAGCAAGGGAAGCAGGAGCTACAACAACAGCAGCAATCAGAGCAGAAAGAGGGAAGGGATGCTTCTGTAAGTGTCACCTTCTTCCCCCACGTTGCGGTCCTCGTTTCGCAGCCGCGTCGGCTTCAGATCTCGAGCACTGAGCTCACATGCAGCTGACTTTAAGCTCAAGCATGCTAAACACAGCGGCAGAGACTCGAAACGCTAGAGCAATCGCAGTAGTGGCAGGGATCGTGAGAGTTACACCACTCCCTCGGGCTTAGTAGGGAATCGGGGAATGGATCTCTAGTAATCCCCAATAGTAGTCCCCATAATCCATTCGCCCATTCCCTACTCAGAACCAGGGAGACCAGCCGTAGCACACAGGTAGTTGTCAAAATTATGGTCCCTTTTTGGGTACCCCAAATATTAGGTGCCGTATTATACTAAGGACGCAAAAAGGGACCATTATTTTGACAACTATCCACACAGTGCTTCGGAACATGGACGCCATGTCCGAGGAGGACGAGGAGCCCAAGACAGGCACTGCGCGCTTGGTCGCAGCTTCGTTGCGAAAGTCTTCTTTTCTTTTTCCTTCTCGGTTTAGGGTTTAGGGGTTTAAGGGCTTAGGGTTTAGGGGTTTAGGGGTTTAGGGGTTTAGGGTTTAGGGGTTTAGGGTTTAGGGGTTTTACAAGTGAAGAGTTGATGTGGTTGCATCGTTCGGGGCCTGAGCCCTAACGTCGTTAATTCTGGAATGGTAAGAGCTCGGCGTTCATGAGCTGAGGGGTCCAGCGCTTTGGGTGTCATCGGATGGCATGGACGGAGTTTAGTTGTGTCGAGCGACTTTCCGGGGGTACAGCAACAGCATGACCGTCTCTACAGACTTGTCACGCTGCAGCCAGTAATTTCGTATGACTTTTTGTTCTTCTTGCTACCGATCTTGCCCAGCATTCTGTCGTCTAATTCACGCCTGGCGTGGCTCCGATCGGAACTGACACACACGGGCTTCAAAACGAAGCAGACGTTGCGCTTGGCAGCATGGTGCCTGTGTGTGTGTCTACTTAGGAGAAGTCGCGACAACTGTCGGTCGAAACATGGTTCGGTGATGTCTTTTCTTTGTCTATACCTGCTCGTGCGTGCTGTTGTTTTTGAACTGTAAACCCTTACGTAACTGCAAATCCATAACCCTAAACTGGGGAGACGATAGAAGGCTGGCAAGTCGATCTGGTACGTTTATTTGGTGGTTCCTACTACCTCGACGTTAGCAGTGAAATCAGCGTTTCTTGTTAGCTCTGAGGTATTATGCTATCGTTTGTTCCGACAAGTAGTGTTGCCGCTTCTCGGTCGGCGTGTTTCAGGCTCATCAACCTCTAGTACCTTGGAAAACATGACTGCGCTGACATTGAGCCAAATGGGAGTTTCCGAAAATTAGGGGTATCTTATTTTGGGGTCCTTATAATAAGGATCCTATTATTTAGGGTACTATATTAGGGTCCCCTATTTTCGGAAACTCCCAAATGGACCTCTTAATGGGCCCAAAACCCTAAAGTCCTCAAGCCCAACTCCGCGAACACGGTGTTGGCATCTTCTCTTGATTAATTTGGCTTAAGCCGGCGCAAAGCGGTGAGTTGGGTTTGAAGCGCTAAGGGTTTCGACTGTAGGGCTCTGGCCTCTAGGTTTCAGCATGTAGGCTCATCTGCAATATGCACATTGAGGACGATATTATGGGTTAGATGTCATATATCATGAATCATACCAAAAAGATGTGACGAACTAGGCTTTACATGTTAGGTGCTATACATCTATTTACCGCCGAGTTGGGCCGGGCTGGCCCCAAACCCTAAACCCCTAAACCCTGAATCCCTAAACCCTAAACCCCGAAACCTCTAAACCCCTAAACCCTAGACTATAATCCGTGGCTCTAGATCCAAGGAGGTCGAGGTTTCCCCGATGAGCGGCGATACGCTCGAAGATTTGCTCCTTGGGCTTCACTGGTTATCCGAAAGCCTAAGCACAAGGGTTACTATGAGGGTACTATAAAGGTACCATACAGGTACTATAAAGGTACTATAAAGGTACGATAAAGGTACTGTAGGGGGCTTGCGGTTCAACACGTCCAGTGGCTAGTGTTAAGCAGCTGCCTAAGGTTTGCCCGAGGAAGCCTGGAATTCAGCGTGCATCCAAGCCATCACAAGGCTTAAATTATTAAAGCTAGGTGTAACTAGGGCCAGGGATATTGTCGGAGGCTCAAGAAGTCAAGAACTAGTCATGCGATCCCTGTCCACCCTTCGGTTTGGCCGGCATAACCATGCACGAAACTCCGTTCGAAGTGTGAGGATCCTGGCATGGAGCTCATATAATATGTGTTCGCTGAGGTCCGTGCCCGACACCTGTCTGATCAGCGACCTGGCCAGATTTTGCATTTAAAGCTCTGCTCTGTGGTGCAAGCAGTCGAGGTCAGTCGCGTCGCTGCTCTACATTTTTCAGTTTTGATTACAGCCTCCAAAACCTTGAACTCCTAAGCTCGATGGATGGATGGGAGAAGATGAGGGCAACAATGGATGCACAGATGGGGGGGGGGGAATTGAGGGAAGTATCCAGCCCGCAATATCACAGAAACTAGGGGGTGGATGGACCCATGGATGGGGTAGAGCAGGGAGACCGTGCAGAATCATGATGGCGGCTACCGTAGCACACAAACCTTCCCGAAGAGCGATATTTTGTGTATGTTGTAGCGACTGCGGTTCACGCCCGGATCCCAAGCTCTCCAATGCCTACACTTGTCCCACAGAACCCCGATCCCGGCAGTCTACACCCTCCAGCCCAAACGTTCGAAGCGAATGTTGGTTCTGAGGTAAACTCTCCTTTTCTCCACCAACTTGGAGGTTCATGGGTAGTTATAAGTGGGGTTATAAGTAGGGTAACTGTATTTATAACCCATATTAGGGGACTGATAACCCCACTTATAACTACCCATGAACCTCCAAGAAGGTGAGCTAAAGCTGCTGCTCGAGAAGCGGGAGGGCATCCCTCATCAGCAGCTCCAACTCTTGCTCGCAGGTGCTTTTTTTTGTAATTAGGGCAGCGATAGGGATATGAAGAGGAGTGGGCTTGGGGGTTCAAAGTCCAACACATTAGCGATAAATCCTGAGGCCTTTTGAAAGGATATGTTGGCCAGCGCCATGAGGCCTTGCATCACCAGGAGGTAGTTCATGGCACGATCTGATCGCGACTGCTGTCAGGGCGATAGTTTGCTGTACTGCGAACCCTAAGCCTATGCCCTGTAACCGAAATCGTGAAGTTCATTAAACGGATTTGGGGTTTAGGGTCCAGGTTTGGAGTTCAGAGTTTACCAGCTTGAGGATCTGTGTTCGAGATAAAGGCTTGAGGGTGTAGAAATTCGGGTTTAGTAGGTTAGGAAGTATACCCAGCAGGTGTGTTTCAGAACCTCGAGGACCAGCAGACCGTGAAAGACTGCCTTTTGGCTTAGGGGATGCCCCCTGAGGTCTGAGGGTTGAGAAAGTGTTGCAGTGTTTAGGGGTTCATCGGTTTGCGGATTTTGGGTTTCAGTGCTCTTGCATTGTTGTTTTCCGAGCTCGGGGTTGCAAATTTTCTGGCAGCGGAAGCCATTCAGCTGTTGGCAGGGTGGGTCGAGACACTGATGATGACTGAGGCGATGTTAGCGGTGGAAGGCTGCAACTGATCCTTGTCGCTGGGCCGCAGAGGAGCCAACAACAAAAATCTGATTGTGAAGGCCCCTGCACTCCAACCTTATATATTCATGGTAGCTCTGAAAGGAATCTTTAAAGGAACCCTGTTCTAATAAGTAAAGCCCCTGTATTGAGCAAGTGGCACCATGGAAACATTAGGCTTTGAGTGTGTCCTACAGCAAAAACCGAGAAACACGAAACCTGCAAAGTAGGGTTTAGGGTTTAGGATGCTTCCCCATGCACCCGAAGAGCAGTGCTGGTGCTTCTGGCTCTGCCACGATCTGTCCTTGAGTACGTCGGGTTCAGGGCTCCGTGTGGCAGTTTGAGATACAGATCGCACACTCAGGCTTGAAGCACATGCCTTGTACTGTAGCTTGCATGCTGTCGACAACGGCACCAGGGCACTCAAAGTCACTGCATGATGTGTATATATATATATGTAGAAGTATCTGTATGTGTGTGTATATATATGTATGTGTATGTTTATGTACCTATGTATGTATATATATATATGTATGTACAGACGGCATCGGCGCCATCTTGCCTCAAACATGTACGTAGTGTGAAACACCGGAGGTGCGGAATGCAAGCTTCTGGCCATCAAAGACCTTCAATGGCTCCAAGGCGCAATGGGCACTCCGACGAGAAGGGTGTAAGTCCTTCAGGCTAATTCAGTTGTAATATGTCACATTATATATATATATATACATATGTATATATATATATATATATATATTATATAAAGAAGGTATGTATGCAGGTCTGTCTGTATGTATGTATGTATGTATGTATGTATATAAGACCACATTATGCGTTATTTTGTATCGTATTATGTATGGGGCTTGGGATCGATGAGTCGGGGGAGAGTGCAGGCTTTAAGGGGACGGAAGAGGGTGCGGAGAGTTTTGAGTCATTGGCTCCGCTTACTTCCTAGCTTTCGCACCCGCTCACCCTCGAAGCCCTGAACTGCAGACTTTGTCAACCGACCTTGGCTGTAAAGCGCAAGATGCAAGCAGGAAGCATCAGGAAGCACAATTGGACAGGAGACCCAGGGGATGCTTACGTTCATGCACACACGCACATAAACATGCCTACATGCACACATGCATGAAGCACGTACGAACGCAGTGGCCGGAACACATGCACACAAGCTGCATATGTGCCACCACACATACACGCATACATGTGTTGAGACACACACACACATGCAGATGAATGTGTATAGAAGTAGTTAACTCTACTTGCGTAAACAACGTGGGCGGACATTGGTACGATGACATAGTTTATATACATACTTCGGTGTTCACAAGAACTGCTGTGATGCACGTGTTCCTGAAAAAGCCGTACGATGTGCAGTAACACGCACAGAGAGAGATAGAGAGGGAGAGAGAGAGAGAGACAGAGACAGAGAGAGAGAGAGAGACAGAGCAAGACAGAGAAAGAGAGAAAGAGAGAGAGACGGGTGGCTGACGACGCCAAGCAAACTCGAGGTTTGACCGACAGAACTTCACAATCTTGGATTTCTCAGGGTTCTCTATCATAAGCATACTAGTTTATATACCCCAAAACCCTGTTGAAATTATTAAGGCAGTCCAAGAGAGGGCCGAATCTGATGGGAGGACTAGGATTTCAGAATCGGGTCTAGGGTTTCGGGTTTAGCTGGTTTCAGCGCCGTTTAGGGTTTGCGGTTTAGTTCAGGGTTAAGTGTTTAGGTAAGTGGCACCTTATAGCTTATCCAAGGGAGCCAGGGCTAGGGTACTCAGCTCCTCAGTATAGGATCCTAGATTCAGAATTGGTTAAACCATAAAATAAGCCATAAAAAAGGAACTTGTAAGTACCCAAAGGCTCCATAGTAGTTCCCTGTTGGGATTACCTTATAGGTTTCTAAATATGAACCCCAGGAAGGAACTGCTATGGAGCCCCTGTGTAGACCCTGAAGCCAGGAGGGCTACATCTTCACCTGCCGCGACCAGGGCGTGGGTTACTACATTGACTCGCAGCTTGCGGCATGTGGGCCCCAAGCCACAAGCTAAAAGCCTGATATAACTCCTATAGACCTTAAGACCTAAACTCTAAGCCCTATATAACCCCTAGGCCCTAAACCCTAAGCTTAATAAGCCCTAAACCCCCAACCCCGAAAATCTAAACCCCTGAACCCTTATAGAGCCCTTTAAAGGAACCCTTATAGTACCCTTTAAAGGAGTCCTAAACCCCAAATGACAAGAGAAGTCTGCACGCAGCACATAGATCCCCCTGACTCAAGCCCAAGTCGAACGTTGGGACTTGAAACTTAACCTTACGTGTAGGGTGTAGAGTTTAGGGGTTAGGGGTTTAGGGTTTAGCGTTTAGGCTTTAGAGGGTTTAGGGTTCAGAGTTTAGGGTTTAAGGTTTAGGGTTTAGGGCCCTGAACCCTGCGTCTGAACTTGAAGTTGGAACCCTCAGACCTAATCACTCGAAGAGCTTCGGCTGCTTGCAAGGAAGGACCCTGCAGATGATTGAGATCTTAGCACTTACAGCAATCCTGATGGAAACCCCTTATAGCAAGCTGTACAGTTCGTTCGAGAGCTGCCTCCCCAAGCACCTGAGGAAACATGTTGTGTAAACCAGAGTGCCCCAAAGCTCCATACCCTGAAGCTTGAGTCGAAAATCCCAGAAACCTTGTAAGACCCTTTCCTCAGGTACGAGGA
Source organism: Symbiodinium sp. clade A Y106 (assembly GCA_003297005.1). Taxonomy (NCBI): domain Eukaryota; class Dinophyceae; order Suessiales; family Symbiodiniaceae; genus Symbiodinium; species Symbiodinium sp. clade A. The sequence goes on from BGNK01001058.1 coordinate 108,137, forward strand.
CTGGATGGGCACAGCCCTTAGCGACACACCTTAGAGCCCGATAGCTTCATTATGTCCGGATGAGGGTTTCGCGAACTCGATATAAAGGACATGAGGCTTCTGCGGAAGCTATCTTTCGGGCTTATTGGGCCTTAGGGTTTGGCTTTAGGGGGCTTTGGTCGTCGGGGGTTTAGGTTTATGAGAGTTTAGGTAGACAGCGGGTGCCTTCCATAACGATAAGCCCATGCCATTCTGGTGTTCAAGCGTTCAAGGCCGTCGGAGGATGACGTCCTGCACCAGAGATCCGAATCCTCGCCATCCCCGAACGATGGCAATCTTGGTCATCCGAAATCACGACGCTAGGTCGAGAGACTACGATGAAAGTCCACGGAATGACATAAAAGTGTTAATGTAAACCCTGAACCGTGAATCTTCCAACCGGGTCAGCGAAACAAAAATACTAGAGGCGCCTACATAATTACCTATACTATTTTTGGGGTTCCTTATTATAAGTATAGTATCATGGGCCCCACAACCCTATTCCAACTATGGAGGCCCCTAATTTATAGAAACCCTACTATAGATCCCTTATAGACCCCCTTTGTAAGGATCCCCTTACAGGAACCCTACAGGCCCCTATAGTACTGCTGAGGCCGTGGCGCTAGCGACCCCTGGGATGGTCTCTGGGAATCCGGGGATGGCACGACCATCGTCATCCAGAGGCTCCGGTCCGGTGTTGAGAGAGAGAGGGTCTTATTGGGTTTAGTGACTGTCTACTGTAGGGGGTCTTAAAGGGTTCCTTTAAAGGGGCTACAAGGGTTGCTATAAGGGATCTATAAGGGTACTATATTATACGCATTTCATTGGGTTTATCTGGCTTTGGGGTAGCACACTTTATTACTTTTTTTCTTAAAGGAACCATTATGAAAACAAATTTTTACTTTTTTCTCCCTGGTTACTTAAAGCCCAGATAAGGTTTTTAATAGGGAGTTTACAGGAGGGTGATCGGGGTCTTAAACGTGCTTTGGCGATGATTTGTATAAGGGTCTTGCAGGGTTTTTGCGGTGTGGGCTTGGGGTCGAGGCGAGCGGATGCGAGCGGTCAGGTCAGGTTCAGAGTGAGAGTTTTGAGATCTTTCTGGCTGCTCTTGCAACTTCCGCAAATGAGCCCCAAACTTGTACATGTTTGTACATCGCTAAGAACGTATGTGGAACTCAATTCTTTTTGTCCAAACCTTGAAACCCCAAATACAAAATCGCCGAATGCTCTTCAACGGATATGCAAGCCAGCCTGCTAAAGCGGAGCTGCTCAGCTGCAAGTTGCTCTATGATCGTAAGAAAACACCAGGGCACATGCTTTCTACGATTTTGGCCTCTGTACTCCGAACGAACACCCATGCCCCCTGCAGATGTTTCCTGACGTTTACGTTGACTTCTTGTTGCATTTCCCGCAATCCACCTGTGCATGGTCATAGACTACATGGAGCATCCGCAGCTTAGCCTAAAAGTCTGCACGACACATAGGGAACGAAACATGGTACTGACAAACACGTGACGACGTACACGCTACACTACACACTGCTTTAGTCGCGCGACAGCCTTTACCACGCATCATTCTGCTGTGTGGATTGTCTTTTCAGCAGCAGCCCACGAAAGCTGTACCCCAACAACCGGATCCATCTGATGACGGAAAACTCTAGCACAATCCGCCCGCTTCCAGGTGCCAGTCGACACCGGTCAACCTATTTGGGTCTATTTGGGGAAACTTGTTTTTTATCGATCCCCACATTGTCTTCGAATCTGTGTAGCTCAGAAACTCGCGACAAGAACGTCTACTGCGCCACATTGGCTGTACTGCATCTAGCCATGCCAGCAAACCTGCATGACTTCGCTCATTAAGACCCCTCTCTCTTGCCACCGATGAGGAGGCATGCCTCAGGTTCATCGACAACTGATGCCAGCGAGCTACGAAGTACTAGTTACATTGTTCCATTGGGATTTGCAGTATGGTTATCCTTCAACCCAGCTGATCAAGCTGGCAAGCTGAAATCCTAAACCCCTGAACCTAACCCTAGACCCTAAACCCTAAACGCACCTAAACGGAAGCGGCCTAAACCCAGGGGCACGATCTTCTGGGGCCTCGTTGGCGACTCACGCGGCCTGCATCCCAGACCCGACATACCAAAACAAACTGTGGCCCACGGTTTGAACAAGCTTAGAGTAATCTTGATAGCCTTTTTTTTGTAAGGGCTCTTGTAGTATCCCTTAAAAATTGTGTTATTGATTATGTTATTAATCATATCCCTACATCATCCCAGGGCCAGGGTTCAGGGTTTAGGGTTCGTCTTGGGGATTGATAAACAGACTGTTCATGGCTTTTGTGCGGAGTTTATAGAGTCCACTTTTACAGGTTTGGGTGGAATAGTGAATAGAGGCCTTTGAGGTTGCGGGTTGAGGTTTTATGATATTGAAACTAGGGATTTGGTTGGAGGGCTTGTGGTTCACAGGAGCCAGGGTGTTTGATGGTTTGGTGTTTTGGGTTCTTAAAGCCTGAAGCCCTGAGGACCGGCAATGCCTGTTGTCCGTGGAAGGCTTGCAGGTTTCTTCGGCTCGGAAGGAGTTCCCTTCAACAGTATAGTGTAGTATACTATATACTGTATTATTGTATTATGGTATAGTCTAGTATGGTATAGTATAGTATACTATATAGGTCAGAGTTATTCAGCGAAGCTGTCTCTCTCCACTAAACCCTAAACCCTAAAACATACAGCGAGAGACGGAGACGGAGAGTCAAAAGGTCGGGTCTGACACAGTGCATGCATGATATGAGTATATACATACAGACATGTGTATATGCACGTACGTATGTATGTATGTATGTATGCATGTATGCATACACACACAAGCATCTAAAATTGTACATATGTTTGTATAAGTCTAAAGGATGCGGTATATACTATCTGTATACGATTATGTTTTATACTATATGTGTGTGTGTACACATTTGTACATGTGCATGTACACATGTGTATATATATATATTCACATGATATTCCATATGTATATAGATACATATATATATATATGTATACATATATATATAGATATACGTATGTATGTATGTATGTATGTATGCATGCATACATATCATGCACGTGTATCATATTTCAATTTCATTCACTACATATTACATGTTCTGTGTTATATACAGTGTTTTGTTTGAATATTAGACAAGCTCAGGCCTGTTACTGTCAAAGATACTGTCAAAGACCGCTATGTCAGTGTCCCTCATCGTGGAGAAGGCAGAGAACGAGTTTACGCTGCAGGCGCCCTTTTCGTGCATTTTGCTGGTCCTTGTTCGGATTGCTGGAACGACGTGGTCTTGATTTTGGGAAGCAGGGGGTCGGGGTGCCTACCTACGGTTGTTCATTCGATTTGATTGGTTTGTATATGATGTTGACCTGCCGCCTATCATACAGTGTGCGAGTACATGACGGTGTTTGCCCGCGTATGCATACGTACGCCCGTATGCAGACGCATGCATGCTGTACCAAGCGATTGCTGGCACAACCATTCGAGCAGTTATTCTGTTTCATGCTGTAATTCAGAGGTTCATATCAGTCAAGCAACCACTGTTCTGTTAGATATGAAGAGCTTGTTCATGTTGCTTCAGTTCAAGCCACTACGCAGCTGAGCGACACGGTTCGTCTTCGAGACAGCCTACATTTCGGCGTGGTATGTGGGACCTATATGTCAACCTGAGGACGACATCCAACTCTCGCACCATCTCGCACTTCATGCCAAGAGGCGACTCATCTCGCCCGATATCACACACCCTAACCCTACTTCAGAAATTATCCCAACTGGGCGCTTGCAAAGCTGAAATCTTCCCAAAGGTTGTAAGCTACGCCACAAATCCGCTGCGTCCTCATGACTTCAAGCCCAAACCCCACCCTTATAGGTTCTTAAGGGACAAAGTTTATACTGTTTGGATACCCGGACCCTAAACCCCAAACCCGTATGGTACCCTTGCTGTAAATTAGATAGAACCCTTTTTGATCCATAATACAGAATCTTCAGTATAGATATGATAGAACCCTCATACGACCCTGAGCGGACGCAAGCTGCCAGTATCAGCACGGAAGCAAATCGTTTCGTGCCACCCTCGCTGGCCCTGACGACCTGCGGTTTGATGAGGAGGTGGGGTAGGGTTTGAAATTTTTGGGATGTATATAGAGTTTGTGCTTTAGGGTCTAGGATTTAGAATTTACGGGTCAGGATTTAGGGTTTGGGGTTCCGGGTTTATGATGAACATCGGTCTCTCCCTGGAGGCCCAATCACCTACATCGTAGGTTGCCGTCCCCATGCAGCACACAGACACATATACATATATATATATACGTATGTATATGTATGTGTATATATGTCTATCTGTGCATATTTGTATGTGTATGTATATTATATATATATAGAGAGAGACAGAGAGTCCGAGAGAGTAGTAGTATGACCCAGTACATAGGTAGTAGATACCCGCAAATCCTAAACCCCAAAAACTGTAAACCCAAATCCTGAACACTGAAGACCCGGTTTTGGGGTTTGACGCTCCAGATGTTGGGATGAAGTTTGCAGCGGTTTGGAGAGTGTTTTGTGGGTCTGAGGTCCATGCATCCTGCAAGGGCCAGTGTTGGGGCTTATAAGGTCTACTTTCGGGGTTTGTACAAGGGCTACGGTAGGGTTGCTACACTGTTTGGAGTAAGATTGTTCATACGGGTTCCTGCAGGGCTTACCTCAAAAAGTTTACTGCAGAGGTTTATAAGGCAAACTGTAGGGCCACGGTAGGGGTTACTACAAGAGTTACTACGGGGTTTCTAGAAGGGTTGCTGTACCGGTTCCCGTTCAGAGCTACTAGGATGGGTTTGTGGCTAGCTTGAACGAGGTGCAGAACTCAGTTCGATGTCCTGATCAAACTGCAAGCCCTTTAGAGTTTTGGCTAGGGTTTAGATACGGTCCCACCCTGACGCCGACCCACAGGTGTGGCAACGGTGTCCTGAAGCTTGGTACGGTAAACCCGCAAAAGGAACGAATCCAAACTGAGCCAAACCCTTGCCCAACTACTTGTGTTCTATTCCATCAGAGCTCCGCCATCATCGACGGCGGACGGCTGCATCATACTTGCGCCCTGAAGCCTGAAGCCCCACGCTGAAAACCCAAAACCAAAAAAGTCGGAGAAAAGGGAAACTGAAGAGCATTTATAACGAAATCGGAAAGGCCCGAAACCCAACAAAAACGCAGCCTCAAATATGGACCTGGTACCGAAAGCTTTGGGTGAAGGGCTTCTGGCCCTTGAAGCATGAGGTTCAGGGTTCAGAGGTTTTTGGGCTCCAAGTTTGCCTTTAAGGGTTTCCTCAGGGATTTGAGAGGGCTAGGATTTCAGGGTTTCGTTTTTATTGCTGACGGATGAGTGTCAGGTTTGGGGTCCGACAAGGTTCCATCCAAGGTGGTTGCTGCATCCGTGGGCTTGATGTAGGAGTTTCCGAAATTAGGGGTACCTTATTTTGGTGTCCTTATAATAAGGATCCTATTATTTAGGGTACTATATTAGGGTCCCCTATTTTCGGAAAGCACCATAGGAGCTTTAAGATTCACAGTCTTTTAAGTTCCACGTCCAGTCTTGTCAAAGTCCTCAACTCCAATGCTCCAAGCCCCTGAACCTCAACCCCCCCCCCGCACACACTGTCCCTAGATCTCCGAAGCCCTTCGGCGCTCTACGCGCCAAACCCCCAGGCAAACATTATTCATGAAGCCCGATCACACCTTATGGGAGTTTCCGAAAATTAGGGGTACCCTATTTGGGGGTCCTTAAATTAGGGTCCTCTATTTTCGGAAACTCCCTTATGTCCCTACCAAGCACCCAAAGCCCAGTAGGATCCCTGCCGAGTCGGCCCCGTAGGTGCGCGGTATGGGACGCAGCATCCCTGAGAAGTGGATGCGTGTACGTTGAGCATCTCCGAGCCCAAGGTGAAAAAGTCTGGTGGCTGGTGTTTGGGGATGGAGGTTTAACATTGGGTCTGTCTGCCTGGGGTCCGGAGTGACCTAACAAACTCCTGCGAAAGGTGCAAGGTTTTGTCACTGCCATGATACTTGGAAGTCACGGTGTAAACCCTAACCCAACCTTACAACATGCACAATAATTAATCCTATTCCGGCCTCATAAAGAGATTATTGTTGTTCACACCAGTAAGCCGAAACCCTAGGCCAGACTTCGGACGTCGGCTTTGTGTTATCCCTTAAGCCTGTCACCCTTTTTGACTTCGGCCTTTGTGTCATCATCTGGGTTCTTGTGAAGGGGTTTTAACTTATCTAAGTTACCATAAGAAGGAAACTCGATTATTTACAATATATCCCCATTATGGTAACATGAATTAAGTTGTTTAACAAGAACCCAGTCATCCCACCTCGTCTCTTCAGGAGACGAAGTATCTCGTTCTCGCTGCGGGGGGAGCCGTTGCCCTGGCTGGCGTCATTGCCGGGACCTCACCTCGGCGTTGCATCGTAAACATATTGTAGGAGGAATCCAAACAGCCTCCAACCCGAAACTTAAATCCTACCCACAAAGCAGAATCCCTAAGACCTGCGCCCGGAAACACTAAACCAGACCTAGCTCCACACATTCGTAAGGTGTGTGCAGTTGCTTCCTGTGATGAATATAGGGGACTCAATGAGTAGAAGAGGCTTTTGGGGTACATTGTGCAAAGGCGTAGTAACTAACTGTTGAGCCCCCTAAAATACTTTCCTGCTTCTCAGTGTCATGGCTCCGGCGCTTGTAGTCTGGGCTTGCAAGCTTAACGAAGGTTTTCATGCCCAGAAACTTCAGGTGTTTTGAAATTAGGGGCCTTATTAGGATAAGTAGGGCCTTATAGGACTATAGGATATATTGAATGGGCTGGGCATCTTGGTGGAGTTTGTAGATGCGTTTAGCGGAGATTGGGGTGCTAAAGCCTATGAAGAGCGTATTCAAACACCCTAGAGAGCCGGTCCCCGTATACAACTGTGGAAACCCCTATCTCCAAACCCTACCTTAACCCCGAGTCACGTACCTTTTTAAGGACTTAAAAAAGGAACTCATATTAAGGAGCCCTAGAAAAGGTAGGTTTCTCAGAACCCAGGTAAGCCGGTAAACCCTAAAACCCATGCCGTTCATCTCCGCTCTTGAGGCCTTGACTTCGCAGGGTGCGCAGACAGCCAAGCCCAGCCCCAAGGCCAACGGCCAGGCCGGGGAAGCTGAGTTTAGAAGTTCGAGAAGTAAGTGTATGAGTTTAGAGTCAGGCTTGAGGAGACCAGGTTTGGAGTTCACGGTTTCGGGTCTATTGCGCACATAGCGGGTGTGCTTCTTTCAGCGTGCAGGTGCAGCCACTTCTCAACCACCCAAACTATTCTGAACTAAGGTTTACACTTACACCCGAAGCCCTAAAACTCGATGCGGCTCCGAGCCTATGCTGGGTGCGTGTGATGCCCGGAGCGGATTGGATCTCAGAGGATTGGGGGCAGCTTTGATTCTTGATCTGCTGCAGTAGACGCAGCGAGTCTTCTGTGTTGCCACAGCTCACAAAAGTACCGCTATTCAGTCCTCCTGTTACAAGTAGCTCCCAACGTCTTGTAAGGAGCACAAGGACACCACCAAACGCCCGCCCCACACGCATCCTCCATGCCTGCGTCAGTGTCCGTGGTAAGATCTAGGCAGAACAGCGCCTCGACCCTACAGCCGACTCGCTCTCAATCTTAACCGAACCTTCCTGAGCCCTCAGAAGCTGTCGACGCGAATACTCGTCGCCTTGTAATTCTGCAGTGGGTGTCCTGGCACAAACCTCCCCTTTGAACCCTCACTCTTTGCACACCCCAGACTGCCTACAATACACCCCATGCACCCCTTAATGAGCACGCTATCTCTTCAGCGCAGCAACTGGTTTCCGGTAGCTTCTACAATCTACATCTTGCAAGTATCTCGCATCCTGTTCCAAGCACTGCTAGAACAGAAATTGCCGCCCCACGCTGAACGCCTACTATATACTACTATACTACTATATACTACTATAGTATTATACTACTATACTACTATACTACTATACTACTATACTACTATACTACTATACTAGTGCAGCACAACCCGACCCTTGTGTTTTCTCCTTCGAGGCAGGCTCCCTGGATTCCAAGGACAGCGCCTGGACGTGTTGTCTTCGTACTGCTCGTACCAGAGCAGTAATGCTCAGTACGTCAGCGTGATAGTGCAGTTGACAGGTTGGCCATCATCCTCGTCGTGGTAGACGTCCTATTGCCAGTCCTAGTCACTACTTCTACTACAGTCGTAGACATCTTCGTGTAGTAGGAGTCGCAGTAGCAGTAGCAGTGGCAGTGGCAGTGAGGGTAGCAGTAACAGTAGCAGTAGCAGTAATTGTCAGTAACCGTAGCTGTAGCAGTAGCAGTAGTAGCGGCAGCAGCAGCAGTACTGGAAGTCGTAGTAGCAGCTTGGATAGTAGCGGCAGCAGAGGAGTGGGGTCGTAGTAGAAAAGGCAGAAGCAGCAGCAGTAGACGTTTGCATCTTCCGGCACACATTCAGATGATTTCTCTCCTGGTTGCTGATCATCATTGCAAACCCCTAAGTCCCTAAGTCCCTATCCAGGCCTGACAGCCTCCAAGACCTCGAGCCCCTGAACCGCGTAAAACCCAAAGCCCCTTAGGCCGCACAAAATTATGTAAAACGTGCCGAGATCCCGGCCAAAAGCTCCAAACCGAACCGTCCCAACGCCCCAAAAGAAGCCACCACCAGAAGCCCTCCACATCCCGCCACTGAACACAACACAACGCAACACAAATAAACAGCCTAAGCGCTATGAGAAGAAGCCACTAAGCCCTACGCTAAATCCCTAATACCATGAAGACCCGAAAAAGCACGGGACCTATGACGATCTTGGCATTGGCAATGAGGAGGGTGTGCTCCAGGCGCTGCAGGAGATGAAGAGCAAGCAGGCAAGGTGGTTTTATAGGCTTTCTATAGGTTTGTATAGGAGCAGGGATTTATGCCTTATCAAGACATGGTTTGTATAGGATGTCTTACAGGTTTATAGGGTTCGATAGAGTCTGCAGGGCTTTACAGACTATTTTTATGGTGTTTTATATGGGTGGCCTTCAATGAAGTGGGACCGGGGTCAGTTTACAGTGTCAGTGTCCCCGGATTGTAAGTCGGTAAGGAGATGTTGTAACACCTGTATCTGGTGTACAAGCACTTTCTTTTACCGTCCGTGTGTGTGCAGTTGTGCGAGTGAGTGTTTGTCTGTGCGGACTTTGAAAGTTACTAGGACTTGAGTCTCGAAGAGGGAACGTCAACTGAACGAACATCGTGTGCCGTAGCAACGAAGCACAGCAAGGATTGCAGCAAGCAGTTGAAAAGGATTGGCAGGACAATAGAACGAACTTCACCTTCACCACAATGGCATCGAGACTGCACATCAAAGCAACAGTTGCGATCATAGCCCCAGATTTGGAGTTGTAGGGTTTCGTATACGGGACCGAATATGGGAGTTTCCGAAAATCGGGGACCGTAATATAGTACCCTAAATAGTAGGATCCTTATTATAAGGACCCCCAAATAAGGTACCCCTATTTTCGGAAACTCCCATATCGAGCATGTTGCGGCCTGCTGCCGTGGCCCTTCGCGCTCTGGCACGCCACGCGGCGCCGCGCTCGGGCGTACGGGGGAGCTCGGTGAGGCTCGCGCCAAAAACCCAGACGAAGCCCCAAAGCCTTAGAATCCCCTAGACCCAGAATCCCTGAAGCCCCAAATCGTGGCTGCAATTCGTTCAGTGTAGCAATTAGAAATAGTATCCGTTCGCATTCCCTGCTACAGCTATCCCGAAAACCTATTCAAATCGCGCAAGTCCCCTTATTACGCTCTGTAAACACTCATAAGACCGTCGTAGCTTCTATGTAGAAACCCTATTCGACTTGTTCAGGCACCTATACTACGTGCACCGAAGGAAATTCTTGCAAAGAAGCCTGCGAGTAGCCATGGCTCGGGTGCAGCGACAGACTTGAAGCATATTCAGCTCGAGTTTTGAGTTTAGGGCTGTAGGGTCTAGTTGGGATGGTCTAAGCTAATTCCAAGTGCTGGTGGCTCCGGTATGATTGGTCTTATGATGGCCATTGCCCATGGCTGTGAGTCCGACGATGCTAGTGTGCATCTTTGGATCTCAAGGTGTTGTTGCTACAAGGATGCTTGCGATGACTCTTTAGCGGAGGACGATGCGGACCGTCACAATGATGATGTTGGCGGTGACGGCAACACGATAGCTTGTATGCGGCTATGATGGTGACGAAGATGAGAATCACCACCATGGTTCATGATGATGACGCTCCTGGTGCTGGTGGTCCTGGAGGTCATACTGCTGCTGCTTCCTCTTCGTTTGTCTTTCAATGCTAACTCAACACTCGACTCTAGACCCTCAACCTGCTATTCTCGGAGATCTCTGCGTGCAGTTCGCAGCTCACCGGCACGGGCTTCGTGAAGAGTCCCGAGAAGGTTGCAGAGTTGCTGCTCGGCAGGTCTTCCAGCGGTTTTTGGGATAAGAGCTTGCCGTTCTTGTTAACAAACTGGGTCTGAACGTGCAGCAGTTGACCGGCTTTTGCTTTCGGGCCCAGTCCATCCGATTTGGGACTTCATCTGCCCAATCCCGAATGCAAGGCAGATCCATACACATGACATACAGATAAGGTTCTTGGGAAGGAGCAGCATTCGGTGCGGATGGTTCACGTTAGAATGGGCCTGACTTTCATTCACGGCCAGACTGAACAAAATCTCTCTAAGCATGTACCTCAGTGCACAGGTATGGCTCCTGGGGCAGCGAAAATTACGACGCGGATGTGCCGGGGCTAATTTCAAATCTCCTGGTTATGTGCCTCATATTCTGTCTGTGATGGTCATTGCCAATTCTGGCATCGTTCTTGTTTCAAGATGGTTCAGAGTTGCGTTTGCAATACTACTCTCAATCTCCTCAGTGTCGGTACTTGGTACTTGTAGCATCATACATCCCTACATGGCACTAACAGTAACGGTCTTGAGGCTGCATGCGCTCAAAAGTTCGTGGTAAAGCTACTATAGGGGTCTTAATAATTACCTACACTATTTTGGGGGTTCCTTATTATAATAGTTATATAGTATACTGGGCCCCAAAACCCTATTCTAATTATCAAGGCCCCTGTATTACTCTTAGTTGAGCTAGCCTTAAGTTTGCTAGCAATACGAACATTCAGGCTCGCGCTCGCAATTCACGCGTGGCTAACACCATGAACGCGATATTTGCTCTGAGGGTCATTTAGTATATGGGATTCGATACGGCATGAAACGAGGATTAGTTAGTAAGTTGAAAAGGTCTTGTGCTGTGCCCTATCAGGCCAAAGGCCACGCACAGGTATGCAACAGCGGCTTGCCGGGTATGATTCAGGGCTTAACGCTTCTAACCCTAAAACCCTAAGCTGGGCAGTTTAAGAGAGACTTCAGCTTCTGTAGATCTGGATTCAAGAAATTGCATCGTGAATTTCCGCTTCTGCCCACACGCATTCTCGTATTGAACATTCGTTTCATACAAACACTGAGCAGTATCCGAAGTGTTCTCGATGAACTTCCGACCTCAGAACACACAACCCTTTCGCCATCTGGCGTAAGAAGTGTCGAGCTTGGGCGAAGGTCACGAAGTGGGGCTACAAATTGCCACAGCTCGCCGCGGAATACACGCGGTCGGTGACTTCACCCGGAATTTTCGAGGCCGATCGGGAATGCTTCGTTGCTGGGCAAAACGCCACTGCGTAGACTTCGCACCAAGCGGAGATGACAAGACACAGACCGGCCATCGCGACAGCAGGCCCTAAACCCTGAACCTCTTCACATACCAATCTAACAAGTATGCTCTCTGGCGTGACGTTTGCCGAACCTGCAATGCAATTCCATGCGCCGGTTTGTTGCATACACTTACTTACGTACATGGGCATGTACAAACTGTACTACGTGTGATGGACGGGTAGAAGGCTCGGGGGGGAGACACATTGCTGCTGGTTGGCTCAATTACAGATCTACACTGTTATTAGTATGTACATCTACTGGTAGAATACGAAATGAAATGCATGAACGACAAGACTTTCATACATGCATTTGTTCGTGTGTGAATAGAAGTGTATATATGTATATAATGTATAGGGTATTTTGCCATGCCCACATGTATATACTATGCGTGCACATGTATGTGCGTCTGTATCTGTGTGGCTTCTAAGACCGTACATATCTGAGTCCTCACTCGTCCTGCACTCCAGATTGTGTTGCTGTTCATGAAATAAAGCTTTGAGACTTTATCAGGGGGCGAAAATCCTCGACGCCGGCGCCGGCACTGGTCTCCTGGCACACAGCCTCAAGGACGGACTCAATATGGGGGCCTGAATACTTGGTATTTGCACCCCCCCGCCCCCCCACCACGTAGTCTTTACACGCTTCTAATGTAGTGTATCATTAATTAACATCCTAAACCAGGCCCTGAATCAGTTGACGGCTTAAGTCTTGAGTCAGGCTCTCCCGTGAAGCCCTCGCAAGCAGCAGCCCCGAGACTCCTTATAGACCTGTTCAAGACCTCGACCAAACCTGGGTACTAACACCCTAACCCTACATTCCCGGAATAATGTGCGACTGGAGCCTTGAGCGTGTTTTGTAAATTGAAGCGGTCCTGCTCGTTGGCATTTCGCCAGGGTCTTGTTCCACTACGCTACAGGTGCCATTCATGCTGTTTTTCGAGGATTCGCGAATGTAGGTAATGTAGGTTGTATGTGCATGAGTTTAAGATGTGGAGTGATGTGCGAAGCCAGGTCGCCTAAACCTCACATCCTAATACTCTCTATATAGGTACATTGGGCCCAAAGTATATACTATTTGGGTACATGGACCCTTAGGGCCTTACGGTAATCTATCCCTCAAGCCCGAAAGCCTAAATCCTAAGCCCATAACCCGCACCCCCAAACCCAAAACCCTATTGCACTTCTCCGCTGCCCTCCAAGTGATCTTTATCAATGTTTCAGGTTCGCATCCGTTCCAGTTTGCGCACGTTTGCACACGTTATGTATTATGCATAATCTAATTGCCAAGGTTTAATTAAGTTTTGATAGATTGGAGCTACGTGAGGTTCCACGGTTCCATAGGGTCAGAGTCCAGGCAGAGCCCTTGTGACCAACCGCAAAATCTTCGCGTGTCAGATCAGAACACCATGGAAGCAAAACAGGTCGGTCCTGGCATTCCTTGACCATTGTGGATACTTAGTAGTCCCAGTAACGTTTAGGAGGGTGGTGCTGACAAGGGTGTCGATGATGCTGCCCTGGACGCTAAACTCTGAACCTGAAGCTGTGAGGAGGCTGGCGTTAAGGATGCGACCGCCATTGACATCTGCACGGAGTGCCTCTGCGGCAAGACATGGAAGCTTCTGTCAAGCAAATTGCCAAGCCCTACCTCCTCCATACGGCTTAGAAGCAGAGTCTCTGAAGTATCTGTCGGAAGCCCGGCGGCTGCAAAGGAGCCGGGATTCAGCATAACCCCTCCTCCATATCTCCAAATCAAACCCTAAGTCTCAACTCCTAAACTCCAAGCCCCAAAGCTCCAAAGCCAAAAGTCCCAAATTGATGCCGATGCGCCCGCTCCCGGTACAGGCTCATGACTTGTGCCAGTCTATGAAACTCATTTCCGACTGTTGCTACTGTTCTATTTAGTCTTACCGCTTTTACTTCCTGTTCCTCAGCTCATTGTCGATGCAGGGCATCGCGTACTAGGTGATTAGGAGCCCGATCAGGGTTTCAGGGCTTTGGTCAAGTGCTTCAGTCTCAGAACACTTGGCCTGCAGGAAAGTAACTCGTAGTATGTTTTAAAACCTTACAGCAAGCCCTACTTTTTGATTCGCAAAAGTATGTTCAGCCTGTATTCCAATCATAATTACCCAACCTTTCCACGACTAGAGAAGAAGCCTTCTCAAGCCCCAGGCTGAGTATTCCTACCCCTATCAAAATGCGAAACCCGTAACTTCGACGAAAATGCTTAGAGCCCTTACAAAACCCTCATAGATATAGGCTAAACCCTAAACCCTATGTAAACCCTAAACCCTTTGTTTATGATCAGGGCCGGGTTTCTTCTATCGCTGCTTCCCTCAATTATCTCGCGGCCCGAACCCAGGAGCAGCTTAGGGTCTAGGGTTTAGTGTTTCAGGGTTCAGAGTCATGGTATGGTGCCCCATCGCATAAGAAACCATGTGGGTCTAGAAGAGTAAGAACACGAGCCAGAATGGCGAGGAGAGTAAACAACTGCATGTTCATGCGAAGATAAGAAGCACGATAGTAGAAATCGCGGTCGTCATCATCTTTACACAATCACCTTTGTGTAGCAAGATTATTTCACGCATATCGATTGCCGTTTTAATTTTGCTCATTCAGTGATGCTTGTGTGGGAATGTCGAGTATCAGTTCGTTGCAGGCTCCGATTCCTCCAATTCCTCAGGACTGCAGCTCATCCCACGCCCTCCGAAACCTTCCCCCTGAGTCTTTTCTTAGTAGCTGAGTGGATACACTTTACACTTTTTGGGTGTTATTTTTCCCCACTATAAACCTGAAAGTGTACACTTTTGGGGGCTTATGAACTCAGCAACTAGGTTTTCATATACCCCAGAAGCCCATTCTCAGTATTCAGGCCCCTGTGTCAACTGGATCCGCAAAGCCAGAAACCCCTAAAGACCTAAAGCCTACTTAGAGGTTCATGGGTCGTTATAAGTGGTGTTATAAGTCCCCTTACTAATATGGGTTATAACTAGACTTACCCGACTTCTTAGAATAACCCCACTTATAACTACCCATGAACCTCCAAGTAGACCCAACCCGAGACCCCTAAACCCTATAGTGTCCTTGTAGATCCCTTAAAGGACCCTATGGAACCCTCTGAGGCTGCTCTCGAAGGCCATGAAATCAGGCTTCTACTCTTGCTGCAAGGTGGGGCAGCAGCAGGAGCAGCAGCAGCAGGAGTAGTAGTAGTAGTAGTACGGTCGATCAGTTTAATAAGAAACGGGTGCTCCTTCCCCAGACTCTAGATATTTCTTATTCGGGTGTGCATGGCAATAAGAAATTTCCCACTGTCGAGGGTCCGGAAGTTGTANGGCAAAAGGGCTGACGTGGCTTGGGCTGGGGTTGAGGCTTCCAGGAAGTTTTATTTTGGGATTCTAAATTTCCCGGTGCCAGAGAGTATTGAACCCGCCCACATGTGGATCGTGGATCCCGAGAGCAGGCGCAGGGCTCAGAAATTTTATTTTTCGATTCTAAATTTTCTGGGGCATTTTTGCTGGTGCTAAGGGTCTGGCTGGAGGCTTGGGCTGGAAGGGTGGTTGTCCAGGAAATTTAGTTTTCAATTCTAAATTTCCGCAGCCTCACCCTGTGAGGCTCGGCTGGGTGGGGCGTGGGGCTGGCTGAGGGCTTGTATAGGC